>CM030932.1:2555701-2580701 GCA_018136815.1 Isochrysis galbana
GATTTGCTTACCCAGTCTTCCTCCGACGCTCGGCGTGAAGTACATGATATTGAGCTGAATGGCCAACAATGAGATGCATGGAACGCTCCCGTATACAAGCAGTGGTTAAGTGTTTTATTTTCAGCGCATCCATGCGCCGTACTGCAGCTGAGATGGTGTGCTCTCCCACGAGGCAGACTTCTATGGCTGTTCGTGTTGAGCTCAAGTAATGATATGCATTGGCGAGGTAGTCGACATGCTAGCAAAGAGAGGTGGCGAGAAAGAGAAAGGTGCAGGTGGTGTACATTTCCGCGCATATTCGAGCGCCGCTCTGGAAGGTGGGACCTCAAATGAGATCGATCGTCTTTTTCCGGTTTGGAGCGCAGGCGCCCAGCTCGAAGCTTGGGCGTCAATGCCGGCTTGCAGCGTCTCAAAATACTCTTGCTCAAGGCGTTCTCGCATGTATCTGCGAGTATATCGAACGAGGGAGAACAGATGACCTACGGTTTGGACTATCCCTCTCAAGGCCCGGGAACAACGAGTAGGAATGGACGAGCTGCGGGCTGCGAGGCTAGATGTTTGTCGCCAGAAGGGGCCAAGAGGGACCCATACAGAAAGTAGGTGTGAAATGCAGTCTGTGCTAGTAAGTGGTACCGACACGCTCCGTTCCCAGCAGTCCCCCCCCCCCCCCCCCCCGCAAGCGGGTGCGGTCGCACAAAAGCGCACATCATCATCTGTCTCACGTCTTCCCTCCTCGTCCATTCGCTTTTGTGTCTCCCTGATCCACTTCCTCGCTCCCTCTCCCTCCTTCCCTCCGTCCCGTTTAACACCTCCCGACCTGCCTCTCCCAAAAGAAAGAGAAGAGAGCCGTCCCCGAGCCACCCCGAGCTGTCCCGAATCACCCAGCACGCACGTCTGGTACTCCTCGTCAGCGCATGAAGAGGCTCGTCTGCCAGGGAAAGGGCTCTGCGATGGCTCGACGTTCATCTCATCCTCCCCCTGCTCCATCCACTCGTCTGCATGGCAGCAGAGCTGAGAGGGCTCCGGCCGGCTCTCGAGGCAGATCCGCTTGTGTGGCCGGGTGTGCAGTGAGCAGCTAGCCATCACCTCGTGCAGCTCAAGCGGCAGGGAAGCGCGCCGCATCGCCATCCACTCCCTCCCTCCCTCCCTCCCTCTCTCCCTCCCTCTCTCCCACTTTCTTCTCTCTCCTCTGTCCACTCTGTTTTCTCTGTTCCCCCAAGAAGCCTTTTTCTTTTCTATTTTCTGTTTCTCTCCTCTTGTCCTCCTCTCGTCTCTCTCTCCTGTTCGCGGTAAAGCAGCAGAAAGAGCCAGCAGAGAGGAGAGAGAGTGCGGGAGGAACGAAGACGGGATGGAGAAGCAGAAGTAGGGACCCTCAGACTGAGGAATTACTGAGAGATCAATACAAGAAGAAAGAGGGAGGGAGAGAGGGAGCGAGTGAGAGAGAGAGATATGGGATCCGTCATGGTTGGGCTTTTTAAACTTCTAAGAAAAGTGAAAACGTCAGGATTGAGGATTGTGGAAATAGACCAAAGTAATGCGGTAGAAACCCCGGAAAACACCTATCTCTATCTAGCACATATTCGGTGCCCTTTGGGGCAACCCACTTTATAGGTGGGGGTCAATGGGGGCCTCGCGCCCCCCTCACTCCATCGCGGACACCCCCCTGGGGGTGGGCCCGTACAATCAACCCCAGCCCCAGATGGGACAATAGGCTTCTAATAGGTTCTATTAAGAGGTCAAGAGGCCTACCAGACCGACCAGACCTGTTACCTGTTAATAGGTGAAAGGTAAAAAAAAACATTTCAATATTCTCGCCTCGCGCGTGGCTATAGGCCTATACTATAGGTACCGCTATCGTAGCCACGCCCAAATCATCTCGGATCCCTTCCTCTCCCTAGTAACTTAAACTTAGCTCAGAAGTCAGAACAACTATCAGTAAAACTGATAGGGTCATGGGGGCCCCGTGCCCCCCTTCCTCCATCGCAGACACCCCCTGGGTGGGCCTGCACACTCAACCTCAGCCCCTGCCTGCTGGCAGGAGCTGAGCTGACATCACTCTGGCCCAGACCCTCGCCGAGCGCGCGCCGCGCGCCGCACGCACTCGCCTGCACTGGCCCTCGCTCGTACTGACCCCCACTCCACCACTGAGCCACAGACCACCTGAGCCGACAGGAAGGCACCCAGGGCCAGCGAGGCCAGCGAGGGAGAGGCAGGAGAGGCCAGGGGCCCAGCCCCAGCCTCCACTGCCCCCTGAGCTGGCCCAGCTGGCCCTCTGGGGGGACCCGAGGGGCCCCTCAGAGGGGGGCCATGGCGCGCGCAGGCATCGCACGCCCGTAGGAGAACGAAGAGAACGACGAAAAAAGCACGACAAAAAAAACGACAAGATCTGACGCACAAAAAGGTAATACTCACGCCTGTTTACGGTATGTTTTCAGGCCCTTTCTTACATCCTACATCCTCCGTCCCTCCGATTCGCGTTCCGTGCCACTTTCCCGTCGATTCCACATATGCCCGTCATTTGCCCTCCCCGTTCTCCCGATGAGCCCGTTCCGGGCTCCCCGGACGAACCGTGCGCCGCGCTAGCCGCCGGTGCGCCCTCGCGACTCGTTTCCAAAGAGGAAACGAGCTTCGCTCCGACAGCCTCTCGCAATGTCCGCCTTCGCCTCTCAAGCGACAAAGCCGCATGCCCGGAGTGTTGTTGCCCGCTGTATTGCCCACTTGCATGCCCCCGCGGGTCGAAGTTGGGCGCTCACGGTGCGTCTTGGGGGCGTGACGTCGTCATCACCGGCGCCCGCAACGGGCTGATTTCGACGCGGTGTGCGGGGGCGGCGGGCGCGATTGGCGTGGCTGTGAGGGCGGCATGCCGCGCTATGGTGCGCGATGCGGCATCTACTCGGTGATCGGTGAGCGGGCACAAGAACGGCCTCGTGGCGCCGCCGGTCGCGGGTCGAAGTTGGGCGCTCACGGTGCGTCTCGGGGGCGTGACGTATCACCGGCGCCCGCAAAGGGCTGATTTCGACGCGGTGTGCGGGGGCGGCGGGCGCGATTAGTGTGGCTGTGAGGGCGGCATGCCGCGATATGGTACGTGATGCGGCATCTACTCGGTGAGCGGGCACAAGAACGGCCTCGTGGCGCCGCCGGTCGCGGGTCGAAGTTGGGCTCTCTATCCCTTGGCGATTTTAGCGTTGAGCGTCTTTATAGTTTTTTTTGTGATAATTACGTACACGTTCAAGTCCATGAGAAATCATAGAAGTATTGTATTACGGTGCGTACAGAACCAAGCTGTATCGACCGTGTTTGCTGGTGATGACCATGGCTTCGTAATGCGCTGCGAGAGGCGCGCTTGAAGGCCCCTTGGCTCCCAGAGTTCTCAGAGTGTCGCCCCATGGCCGCACCCTGTGGAGCTTTGGGCCAGCCGTCCCAGCCCACGTCGCCCTATGCCCGCGCCGGCGGTGTTCCCCCCGGTGCTCAGCCTCCCCCCAGCCCCAGTGCCCCACGTGCTCAGTCCCTTGTGAGCCCTGATGTCTCTGGCGCGTCCCCTTTATTGTGTGTTCAACATATTCCTTTGAGTCTCACCCCACTCACACAGCCACAGTCACTGCGCCACTCTCACCACAATAGTGCTCGTCAGGGGTAATTCGTAATTCAACGCCTTAGTCGCCATTGCTCATTGCTCCGCTCCCACACCGGATTGCGAGGGGGAAAGGCGGGGGGAAATCTTCGCCCCTTCTCGTGAAAAAATTATTCTGACCCTCAGATGTACCGCCTTTATTTTTCAACCCAATACCCAATATCCCCCACCTCTACATCCTACATATGCCGAATGAAAGAGTCTGAGAAAGAGAATTCTAATGAGTAGGGAGTGTCGATTCACGAATGCGACAACAAAGTAATAAGTAATCCATACTTTAAAAACCCCTCCTTCGAGTTAATGTTTGGCAGGAAGCTACCGCATCCTCCTTGCGCTATACCCGCGCGAGAAACATTCGACGCTCTCAGCCTGTTCAAAATCCGACACTCTAAATGATATCTACGGCCATTGATGCAGCAAGCCTGCGCCCATTGACTTACCGATTCAGTGATGAATGAAACGCATCTTCCACGTTCAGCACCACTCAACATCCTGCGATGATGCCAAACGGCAACTAACCACGTAGCCGGCCCTACCTCGTAACTTGGAAAGCCTGCCCTAGCCATTTTTCTGATCAACGAATCTCGTTTCAGCTAGCTCCCCCAGCTAAAAATTAAAATAAGTCGCAGCTCCGCCCTGAGGTGATGCTACTGAACTTAGGGCAGCTGGATTTCACGCGCTGAAGAAGCTGCCGTCTCTCTTGCGCTCAGCGGTCACCTTTGGCCTGTGCGGTGAGCCAAGGTCCACCCCAGCCTGGCTCGTCACAGGTGGGTCCCACGAGAGGACGCGGATGCCCTTGCCGTTCGGGCCGGGACTGGAGGTGGTCTCACCGGTGGCCGCGCTGAACTTTTTCGTGCTCGCCGCAGCCAGCCGCTCAATCTCCTGCTCCATCTTTGCATTCTCGGCGCGCAGACTTTCGAGGAAGGCCTCCGCGCCCTGTCCCGACGTGCCATCCATTGCGGCCATCCTCGCTTCCTCGCTCTCCTTCTTACCCTCTCTCTCTCTCCGCCGGCTGTGCTGGGTGAGAGTCGGTGGGCCCGCGAGGTGAGCCGGTGGAGCTGAGCTACTGGATTCTGTATTCCAGGTGAAACGACCGACTCCGCGGTGGGCTGATAGTAAAAGTAAATAGCTGAATAAAAAAGAACTGGGCACAGAGGCACAGCTGGGGAAGCTCAAGGTCGAGGTCACCCTGCTGTGATGCTGCGATGATGCGCGGGAAGAGTCACCAGACGGCAAGGGGAGGGGGGAGGAGGTGGGGGGGGGAAGGGGCGAGGTTTAGGTGAGGAGTGGGGGGTCGGACGCCCTCCTCGCCCTCGTGGCTCCTGGCTCGTGGTCTCGTGGTGTGTGGTCCTACATCTACATCTACATGTGAAAGACAATGGTTTGGGTCTAGAACTAGAACCTAGATGTGAAACACGGCAGGGGGGGCCTCCAAACACAGCAAATACGTCCTGTTTTTGGCTTTTCTAGAATCACGGGAACCTTGCAAACACGGCATGCTGCTAGGGTGCTAGGGTGCTAGGTGCTAGGTGCTGGGGAGGGCGTTTGAAACCCCGTGAAAACGGGCTGTTTTTGGCCTCTGTACAAACACGGTTTTTGCGTTAGGCCCCAATGGGGTTCTGCTCATGATGGTGCCGGGCCGGCACCTCGCGCCGGAGCGCGAGGGCGGTACCGCGGCTGTGTAGGGTCCAGGCCCGGGGGCCTTCCCTGATGGAGCGTCCCACTGTGGTGGTGTGTCTGGTGTGGCTGTGGGTTATGGATTGTGTGTGCTGCATGCTGTCGACCAGCATGCAGGTCGTGCTCTCTCTGTTCACGATGGTGCGCGGGCGTGGCCCGCTGGTTCCTGTGCCCACCTGGCTGGGGGGGTCGTCCTGGCGCGGTCGCTTCGGCGAGAGGTGTGTCCATGAAAGCTTCGTCCATCGCGGCGAGGGCCGCGGCAGCGAGGGCGGGAGGCGGCGCGCGCTCCATGACCCTATTAGTTTGCTGATAGTTGTGTTCCGTCTCTTCTTCATGTTGTTCATGGATTCTCTCATTACATGTTGCACCGAGAGCATCCTCAATATAGACCCACCCGCAACTCGCAACAACCCGTTGCTTTTCGTACGTAACACGTAACGACAGACACGAGCGAGAAGGGGAGATCGTGATTTCTATCAGATATCGACCCTGCCCCAAGTCGAGTGAATGCAGTAAGACCACGTGTGTGTCTTTCGACATACGTATGAAGTGTCAGGTTGAGTCGAGTAACCTCCACGTGACAACGGAAGGTGCTAGCAGGGATGGGGGTCAATGAACACTTCTGGTCTGCTGAGACCTGAGGTTTCAGTCTCTCCCCGGTAGCTCTAAGGTGGCGCGGTGGCGCCCTTAGTTGGGTTCGGGCACCTAGCTCGCGCCTAGCTAGGAAAGCATCAGCATGCCCAGCTACAGCTGCTAGCGCGCGAAAGGGCTAGCGCACGCTGAAGCTGAAGCCAACGCCTAGCGCACTATCTCTTTCCGGCCTTATTCTACGTCTACGTCTAGTATAACATTCTGAATGCATAATTAATGCATGGCAGCGGAATAAAACATGCTGCATGGCTTTCCTACAGAAATAGGCGTGCTTGGTGTTGAGGGGCGAGCTGAAGGAGAGAGATAGCGGCAATCGGAGAAACCGCCATGGCCACATAGCCATTGCATAGGAAATATGAATACAAACCATGCGGTGCAGCTGCGCACCGAGTACAGTAGCGAGGCACGTGCGCCAGTGCGCACTCTTGTCGACACTACCTCAGCATCGTTGTTTGGACTCGCACCATGGCTTGAATTCTGGGCCAGTCTGGCTCAATGTCGGCTGAGACATCATTAGGTGTGAATGTGTGAAAGTGTGCATGCGTGTCTTGAATCCGCACTTAGGAGCAAGATTGGACTGCCGCTCAAGCTCGCCGAGAAGAAATGAAACGACTTTCTGTCTGATAGAGAATCCTCGGAAGAATCCCTCTATGCAGGCTGCAACGTTTCATGGAATTCGGAATGATACATGGGGATTTGCAGGCACGAAAGTGCTTGCGGGTAGACTCCATCATCTCGTCGAGATCATGCACATGCCCACTGCGTTCATCATGGAGAGCTCATCGAACCACCATGTCTCACGGAGTCGACGGACTCCAAAGCATGCGGAGCCGTGACGGCTCCAATACGGGCATGTTGAATCTTTTACACAAGTGCTGCAAGCGTGCGAACCTGCCCCGAATTCCTCTTCTCATGGAGCGCAGTCTCTGGCCCTCAGAAGAGCATGATTTGCATGTTTTAGAACGGCGTAGCGAGCGTGATTGCGCGCGTAGAACCTTCTCCGCCCATTCACGCACCTCTGGATGCACATTCTCGCTGGCGCACACCGCCGCGGCTCTCGGCACTGCCCACCGCAGCAGGGCGGCAGAGCCTCCTTCCGCATGCTGCCTGGACAGCGGTGGCGGCGATTTGAGCTTGCACATCGAGATTCGCCGCTCATCCATGCCCATGTTCTTACCCCTGTGGTACCGCGTCCGCAAGCACGCCAAGGCCGCCGACGGTTCTCTGCCGGACGTCCTTGCTCGAGTCGGGCCGTCGGCCGATGAGCAAGAGTCACACCGACCAACTTCTGAAGTCTCGCGCGCTCCCTTCTCGCCCTTTCTCCTTCTTCCTCGGCCCTCTCACCCCGTCTCCTCTCTCCCGTGTCTCTTCTAATAAATCGGCGGATTGTGTGGCTCCTTCCTTCCCGTACCTCGTCTGCTCTTCCCACCTCCCTTTCCCCCTCTCCTCTCGTTCTCCGCCTTGGGCGTAGGTAGGAGTGAGTCTCCTCCCTCTCCCCTTTCCCCTTATTTTGATGGGCCGAGAGAAAGCACTTCAAGTCAAGGGGCCGGTCGGTGCCCAGTGCCCAGTTAGGACGGCCCCCCAAAGCTAGGGTTAGAATGACCTTTCTATGTAGCTTTAGCGGCGTGAGGCTAAGGCTACAGTTAGGGTTAGAAAATAGGACGCAGAGTAAAAAATTAAGAAAGAGAGAAAAATGGGTGGCATCGTACATGGCGCGTGGAGCGGCACCTTGCACCTTGCCTCCACGAATAGGGCGGTCATAGACGGCTCCTGACTTTTAAGGGTGAAAATGTGCAACCTACTTTTATAAGTGGGGGTCAATGGGGGCCTCGCGCCCCTCTCTCTCCATCGCGGACACCGGACACCCCCCGGGGTGAGCCCGTACATTCAACCTCAGCCCCTGCCCTCTGGCAGGGGCTGGGCAATCATCATTCTGGCCCAGACCCCTAGTGGGCGCGGGCCGCGAGCCGCACTCCCAGGCCCGCATGGGCCAGCTCTCGTACTGACTCTCCCCCCCCATCCCTGGTCGCCAGGCAGACAGGGGACTCAGGGCGGCACCCAAGGCCAGCGAGGCGAGCGAGGGAGAGGCAGGGGGGGCCAGGGGCTGAGCCCCAGCCTCCACTGCCCCCTGAGCTGCCTCTGCTGGCCCTCTGGGCGCCCCTGAAGGACCTCTGAGAGCAGGCTAGGGCCGGGTAAGAGTTTCGCGAAACTCATCGCGAAACTTGGGTCACTTTTTTGGCCCTGAAACTTTCGCGAAACTTGGGCCCCAAAATTGCCCGTATGCGAAACTCCGCGAAACTTACCGTTACGACGTTACGTTTACGGTCGCCGCTGGCCGCTGGCGAGAGGCAAGTAACGAGGAGCGGAAAAAAAATCTGAAGATTCAGGGCTAACGCTAACACCTATTGCTAGACTGGCATCCTCTTTCTGTCTCCCGTTCGTCATCGCCCTTACTTCCCTTTCCTTCGCCCTCTTACCTTCCCCCCCTCGTTCTTTTTACTTTGGTTTTGGGGGTGCGGCCCAAGTGCTCAGGTGCTCTGCTACCATGGGCCCGGCTCGGAGTGCGAGTTCGAGGGAGGCCTTTCGTTATGCGCTATAGACTATCTATAGATGTCGTTGCCCTACCTATCGAGGTATTTTGTGCGCCGTGCTCGTATACTTGTGTCGTTTTGGTTCCCTCCTCGTGTCGGGATTGTCCTGGGTGCGCACTTAGTTCTTAGTTGTGCCTTGTGACTTGTGACTTGTGCCGCTATCGTCTCGTTTCCCGGCTGATTTCCGGGGTGGCTACAACCAAGTGTGTCACTCGCAGACGCAGGTGAAGGTGTCGTTCCGTCAATTGTGGGACATGAGTCGAATTGAGCGATCGAATGTCCACAGTTGTTATTTTAAAATTAGATGTAGACTAGCGTAACATTCCCTGCTTCCCGCGACGCGTGTCCCCCGGAGGGCGCCGTGTCGGCGCTTTTCGATTGTGATTACTTGTAATTATGGGCACGGCGCGATGTGCATCGCCCCCCCCTGCGGGGGCGCCGTGTGTGCGCATGTCAACTTTTCCCCCTAAGGCCCACATTCACGTAAAGTAGCCATATAAGAGATGTTTCGTTACGCAGCACGTGCGTCGACACCAAAAAGAAAACAAATAACCTGGCCCTCTTTTGACGGAACGCGACTTGAAGGCGCGGGTGAAGATATCCCCGCAGGCCTTGCAAAGACCCTGGCACCCTGGCAGAGCCCGGGGGCGGGCGTACGGGGCATCATGGCGCCCCAGCAACCAACTACAACTACATTTAAAATTGCATGTACGTACATCGTACATACAACATACAACTCCTCGAAAAAGACGCGAAACTTGCGAAACTTATTGCGAAACTTGGGTGAATTAGTGCGAAACTTTGCAAAACTTTTGCGCGAAACTTGGGGGGGTCCGGCGCGAAACTCTTACCAGGCCCTAGAGCAGGCCGTGGCGCGCCGCATGGCGACGCGCCGCAGGGACCGGGGCGGAAGAGAATGGAACGAGGGAGAGGGGGGATTTGCACCCCCCCCGATGGAGTGTGGTGAGAAACGAGACCCGTTTGCATTAGCAAACGGGCGGAGGGGGGCGGCTGGCGACAGGAGGGAGATGGGAAGGGAGCGGCTCAAGAAGTCTCGGATACCATTGTGGCAGGCATACTCGGGGCGCAGTTGCTTATTTCTCGAGGACTGCTCGCGGCGTGAGCTGGTAAGGGCCGTTCTCCTTTTTTGACGAGAGGTTCCTCCCCCCCCCCCCCTGGTGCTATTTCCCGGAGAGTCGCCCGACGTAGGTCGGTCCGCCTCAACGGGTTTTCCCTCATTTTAACTTGTGGGGAGTTAGAATGGGAGCCGGGGGCATGCGAGGGGGGAGATTTGGAGGGGTGCATACATAGGTGTATGTATCTGTGTCAACAGCACGCGCCAAGTTGTACGGGCAGGTGCGCTGAGGGCTGTCGTGTTAGTTAGTACCGGGCTAGTGAGAGTAGTGGTACTAATGCTCAGTTAGATTTAGATTTGTTTGTCTAAGGGTGAAAATGTGAAAATTCACCAGCAAGCAGCAAGTCAAGATCCTAGATGGAGATGGAAAATACGGTGCTGGGGCGTCCCCCAGGGGCTCGGATGGGGATGGAGGGGAGCGACACACGGGAGCGCAACACGGGATTGGGGGCGCTCTGGCAAATTTTTTCAGCCTTTTCGAGCGCCACGGCGTGGAGCGCCTAGGGGTAGGCATCTTTATCCATTGAAAATGCCCCATTTATCCATGAGAAATTATCCAAGATATCCATCCGCATGGTGAGCGATCTTGGTGTTTTACCCCCGGGGTGTATGAAAAGGTTATCCATGATGACCTCTTCTCTGTTCCTATTCCTATCGCTCCGGGGTGTGCATCGCGCCAACTTGTCGAGTGTCTCGAGTATCTTGCTATCTTCGGGCATTCGCCTAGGCTTAGATGGGTGGAGGATTCGTCCGCCATCTTGCAGCTATGCGGCACGTGTTATCCCTATCTGCAAAGCGGTTGTAAGTCTCGCGTCTCGCGCCCCCCTCACTCCATCGCGGACTCCCCCCGGGGTGGGCCCGTACAACCAACCTCAGCCCCTGCCCTCTGGCAGGGGCTGGGCAATCATCATCCTGGCCCAGACCCTTCGTGGGCGCGGGCCGCGACTCGCACTCCCACGCCCATACTGGGCATGCCCTCGAGCTGACTCCCCCCCCTTCCCTGGTCGCCAGGCATACAGAGGCCTTTGGGAGGCTACAATGGCCAGCGTGGCAAGCGTGGGAGAGGCAGGGGGGCCCAGGGGCTGAGCCCCAGCCTCCACTGCCCCTTGAGCTGCCCTTGCTGGCCCTCTGGGAGCCCCCAAAGGCCCTCTCTCTGAGAGCAGGTCGTGGCGCGCCGCATGGCGACGCGCCGCAGGGAGAGGGGTGGAGCAGGAGAGAGGAGAATGGAGAGAGGGAGAGGGGGGTTTTTGCACCCCCCCCGATGGAGTGCGATAAGAAACGGGCGGCTGGCGACAGGAGGGGGAGAAGAAGGGAGTGGCTCAAGACGTCCTTGTGGCAGGTATCGGGGGGCGCAGTCATTTATTTCTTCGAGGACTGCTCGCGGCGCGAGCTGTAAGGGCCGTTCTGCTTCTCGACGAGAGGTCCCTCCTCCCCCCCCCCCGGTGTTTTTCCCCGGTGAGTCGCCCGACGCAGGTCGGGTCGCCTCACTGGGTTTTCCCTCATTGTAACTTGTGGGGAGTTATAATGGGAGCCGGGGGTTTGCGAGGGGTGAGATTTGAAGGGATGCATATGTGTATGTGTCTGTGCCACCACCTCAAAGCGTGCGGGCAGGTGCGTCGAGGGTTGTCGTGATAGTACCGGGCTAGTGGGAGTAGTGGTACTAACGCTCAGTTGTTTTATATTATAGCTAGCGGTAGTAGCCTGAATCTTCAGATGCAGATGTTTTTTTAGGCACTAGATCCATGTTCGGGGCCCGATAGCGCGGGCACGGATTTCTGGGGAATCACGTGCCATGACCATGAAACAACGGCCCCGAAATAATTTGATCGGCCCTGCGGTGCGACCGCCAGTTCTTAACTGTAGTAAAGCCCGAGCGCGTGTACAAAGGGTGTGTGGGGGGGTAAAACCCAGCCCATTTCCCTCGGCAATTTTTTCGTGGCCGCCAGTGAGCCCCCCAGGAGTTTTTTCTTGAGCTTTTTAGAACGGTCAATAAATGCAGCACCCCCCCATGTTAGTGGTTATAAATCACTGTTTGACTGCCCTAACGGTTCCTCTGCGCCATGGGCTGACCGGCGCTCAACGGAGACATCGCAATCGCCCAAAAAGCAATTGCGATTGAATTGAGTAGGGGCTCACCATGAATTGCTCCAGCTGAGAAACGATCTCGTTCCGCTAACGATGTCGAAAAGTTGCTATTGGATGCCCTCGCTTTCCGGCTTGTTCCTACTGCTACAATATGCCCACCCCGGTTCCATTGAGCCGCGTGAGGTCTGGGCATGTTCAAACTTCAACGTGGGCGGCGTTGATCCCTCTATACTACGTTACCTGTACACAGTGGCAGCACCATCGCCCAAGTAGAGCATGGACGCGAACCAGCCACCGTATGCTACGTTACCGGAGGATTGACGTACGCTGCTTTGCCAAAGGATTGGTCGATGTAAGTACGGCAGTAAGCGAAAATTGGACCTCCTTTGATGCATGCATGCCTGTCTTGGATTAGTTGCTAGCTTGCATATGTACGTACGTATGGTTGAATATCCGTCAGCCCGCCAAGGGTACCCGAACACCATAGACTTGTGCGCGTTGTGCGCGCAGTAAGTCGAGCCTCGCCTTGTTGGCCTAGTATTATGAATCTGTGAAAAGCTTCGAGCTGGGACCTCGAAACGGCAGGTACTCTGCGCGGATGTAATCGGCGGGTGCCATGCTATCCTCGGCGTCTTCCTTGTGTATGTGAGAAAGCAGCCAGTCCACCTTACGCGTGCCATGAGCTCCATATCACAGACGAGGAAGGACTTTGACTCAATGACAATCATCGCTGCTGGTTCACGTTTGCTGGTCGCTTCCAAATCAGAGACACTGCTGAATTAATGGCGCCTTGGCTCATTGGTATCATCTCTGCTAGCTCACGTGAGCTGATCGATCCTATATCTGATACACCGCTTAATGGTGCCAATGAATAACGCTGGCGAAACCCCCTCAATTTGAGGTTAACTTTACGAGAACCCCCTGAATTGCGCAAAAGCGCTATTTGCGCTGTGGTAGATGGAAACGGACGCGGCCGGCGCTGCAACAGGCTGCTGTGAGAGGTAGGCCGCAGGAGGATGAAAAGCCGAGGTGCCCGCGAGGCTGCTTGGGTGAAGGGTCACGGCAGCCTCAACTCCTTCTTCGACGACGTCGCCATCGTCTTCTTCCCAATTCTCATCACCCTCGCTCTCATCCGCATCCGCAGAGCGCATGGCCGCATCCGCGCGCGCGAGAAAGTCTTGTTCCGTGCAGACGCCACCACAGCGACTGCACTGGAAACTCCTCGAGTTGGCGTCAGGTGCAGCAGCAGGGCCTGAGGCAGGTGAGTCGCTTGCGCACCTGCTTCCGTCATGTGCTGCTGACGCTGCATCAGAGGAGCCGGGGACGCGGGCTTCTGCTCCCTTACCCGCGGTCACAGAAGCTTGCATGGACATAGGCGCCGCCGCTCCCGGTTTGCGAGCACGGGCTGGCACGAGTGTACCGGAACATCGTGGACAGCAGTACTTCATGACGAATAAATTCACGTAGGTGATATCAACACCTCCGTCATCTTTCGAGCACGAGGAGGCTGTGCGCGTGGAAGTCGAGCCGGACTCAGTCGACGTCGCGGGGTATGCCTGCCGCTCATCGCATGCGGGCACCGCAGTTAAAATGCGGCTCCGTGCAGCAACGCCAGTCACCATTTCGACCTTTGAGTCCGCTCCTGCATCGATCGAGTCACCGCCCAGTCGACTGCTGCTGTCACTAGCATGTGGCTGGTCATTGCTCTCAAGCATCCGCTCGACATTGCATCGTAGGCATGCGCAAGTGAAGCCATATTCCGAGCTCAGGATGACGCGTCGCTGCATCTCCATCATGTCGAGAGGTGTGTAGCACACCGTGATCTCGCTGCCCACAGGAAGATCTCGCAGCGCAACCAGCCTTACGGAGAGAGAAAATGGAGGTCGCACCATTCTTGCTGATTGCGTCTGAATTTGCGTTCGGAGCGTGCCAACACATGCCTCAAGCGGGTATCGGTCCTTCGCGACAACCATAGCGGTCGTGACGCTCGAAGGAGAGCGCCGCGAGAGGGCGGGAACGTCAAGATTATCGACAGATCCCACCGAAGGCAGGCATGAATGATTGGCCATTGCGAGTGCCGGATAGAAGGCGTACGCAATATAGACTGTATGGACCCGTTCGCCACCCGCAGTATGGTCGGCGACGCTGGGCGCAGCTTCCCGGCCATGCGGCGGTGGCGACGTCCTCGCAAACAAGGCATACCGAAAGGAGTTGGCCTTAGCCCGCGCGCACGCCCCACGGACAAAATCAAGCGGAAACGGAGGTGGATCGCCTACGATGGCGCTTGCGCTGCAGATGGATAAGACCGCCTTGCATCGTCTCTCCTGCTCGTAGAAGGAGGGCAAAAGGGTGAATCGCACTGCGCACCTAGTGCGGGAATCCTTGCGCAGAGTAGCTAAGCGGCGGTATGACGCTCGCATTGGAGAGGAAGGCGTGCCAGGGGGCTGTGCAAGTGCGGGTTGCCACAAAAGGGAAAATTTTCGACGTGCTTGCCGTTGAAGATGACACAAATGGGGCCCAAGGCTGGGCAGAGGTGAAGGGCCGACAGGGCATGCCAAAAATGTGTCGGCAAATGTGGTGTCGGCAAATGGGGGACACACTCGAGGGCATCGGCCTGGCAGTGCGCAAACGATGGTGCTCTCGCACACCTCCTCTTCCGTGAGGCCATTTACGTCGGCGTGCATATCCCAAACCTGGTCAAACGAGCTGCCCTCTCTCGTGCGCAGCTCTGCGACATTGGCGACGCACCACAGGAGCGTTATTTCGGCGTACGCCTCGGCAAGCTCGAGACTCTCCACGACGGGCGCGCTGGGCGGCACGTGCGCTGCCGCTGAGATCAGAGCCTGCAGCTTGGCTTCTGGGCCACGCAGCCACCGGCAATAGAAGGTGTGCCTCGTCGAGTCCTCACGGCGGCATGTTTCCGAGCACCATGCGCAGGCTGCGCAGTTGGTGCAGATGATGCTCGCCTGCTTTGCCAAGCACCGCCCGCACCGCGTCTTCCTCGATCTGGCGTCCATCCACCAGGTGGCGGGAGCCTCAGCGAGCACAGTGTCTCCGGCAGCGAATTGCGTGGCTGTGATGAGCCCACGCCCCTGGTCGGGGGTGTTGACGAGGCTGACGTTGCTCATCGCCTCTGCAACCACCGTGTGAGGCCGCTTGATTAGCTTCCTTGGCGGCGGCAACGCCGTGGCACGAGGGGGAGCCATAGTGTCGAGTGCCTGGGGGCACGATCGCCACCCACAGCTTTCGCCACCACTCTTTCCCGCTCTCTCCTTCTCCCTCCCTTCTTCCCCTCTTCTTCTGGCCACCACCCGTGGCCCCCCCTCCCCTCTCTCCGCTCTCCCTCGCTTCTTCTCTTTCTCCTCCGTTGAAAGCCTTCCGCAAGGACTATTCACTCAAACGGTTCCAAATCTTCTCGCTCCTTGGGTACCTCCGCTTGGAGGCCGTCCACCGCGCGGCTCCCGCCCCCTCCTCTCTCGCAGGGGGGAGAGAGAGAGCGTCTCTTTCCTGTCTCTCACTTGCAATCGTCTCGCGCTCTCTCAGTGCTCTCAGTGCTCTCTCTCCCCCTCCCCTTCATCCCCCCCGAAGAGGATCTACAAGGGGAGGGACACTCATCTCCATCTGCTTCACCCCTGCTTCCCGCGCGCGGAGAGGCAGTGGTGCGGGAAGGAAGGGGGGAGAGAGGCGCGGGAGGGAGGGAGGGAGCGAGAGCACTCCCAGAAGATTCTTTTCGTAAAGAGGATGCGTCCTTCCTCCTCACGTAGTCATTCTCTCTTCTCTCCCGCCCTTTTTTCCTCGCCTGATCGCAGCAAAGGGGAGGGCGGGGGGGGCGGGGGGGCGGGGCGGGGGCGGGGGGGGATGAGCCTCCCTCGAGATTCTCACGAGTTCCACGAGACAAGATTCGTGATGGCGGCGGGGGGGTCGCGCGGGGGGGGGTGCCTCTCTCCCCCCAGAGATTGCATCCCCCCCCCCCCCCGCGCCTGCAGCGGCCCCGCCCCCTCCCCCCGCCCGCCCCCGCCCCGCACTGGCGATGCTGCGCCCCCCCCCCCGCTCTGCCGCCCCCCCCCCGCGATCTCCTCCCAAATCTGGTGGAGCGCGAGTGCGATCCCGTGTCCCACTTCGTCTCCACGCAGAGAGGAGGAGGCGATGGGGATCCCAGCGGGGGGGGGAGGGGGGGGCGGGAGGGACGCGCGCGTTCGAGGAGGATGGGAAGGGGAGGGAAGGGAACTCTCTCGACGAGGAGGGAAGGGAACTCTTGTGCCCCAAGCCAATCAAACGTGAGCCGCGCACAGTATGGGTGCACCATGAAGAAGCCCCCCCCCCCAATTCAGATAGCCTGGAAGCAAATTGGCCGTCCAGCGAGAAGTCCAACTGAGGAGAAGAGACTCAGTGCAAGAACACTTTTCTGTGCGCTGCGGACCTCGCTGGCGGGCCAAGGTAGCGGGCCGTCAGCCGATTGCTGTGGTCAATAGTGTCCATTGCTTGGCCGTTTGCCGTCGGCCGCGGGGGCACTTCGCACATCGCACTTACACGTTTGCGCCTTCCTTCTCTTCTCGGCTGTTTGAATATGTACACACACATAATACATAGCACAACACCATGAACCAACATTGACACATTAAGACACACACATCTGCCAGATGCATCTGCAGCGCACGCACACACAGCCACATGCACACCCAAGATGGGAAGTACGGTTTTACCCCCGTTTGCCGTCGGCCGCGGGGGCACTTCGCACATCGCACTTACACGTTTGCGCCTTCCTTCTCTTCTCGGCTGCTTGAATATGTACACACACATAATACATAGCACAACACCATGAACCAACATTGACACCTTAAGACACACACATCTGCCAGATGCATCTGCAGCGCACGCACACACAGCATTGTGGCACCCCCGTTTTTGCTACCTGACAATCACCTGCAACTGGCCGGTAGCGCGTCTTATTGGAAGAAAAGTTTGTGACGGAGCACAAAGTCCTTATGTGTTGTGGAAATTGGCAATCTCTAGATGGGAGGCGCAAACAACACGGCTGCGAGTGCAGATAGGCAAAGTGGACTGAAATGGGAAAGCTAGGCTTTCGTCATCTTGGCGCACTCGCAGCAGACGAAAATTCGAAACGGGGATGCAAAAGTGCAATTACGACCAGGTGTTTCGTCATAGCGATCGCACGCATCTGACTAAGGATGATAGTAGTAGCCGGGCGGTGAGACGGCAATGACACGTCTCGAGCGCACCGTTGAATGGGCAGTCTTTAGAGCCAGCTTAAGGTCGCGCCGTTTCATTGACTATGGGGCTAGTTCCATTCAAATTATTGAGAGCGGGGTTCTCCTCCGGAGCGCCCTTGGCGGGATTCGCCATAGTGCTCTTGTCTCCCCTTGTTCGTCGAGATGGATTCAAGGCGATCGACCAGTGCGTGCGCACAGCATGAACGGTGCGCCCGATAAGTTTTGCCACTTTTGGCCAAGGCACACCCTCAGCGTGCAAGGCTAGGATTCGCTGGTCTTCCTCGGAAGTCCACCTCTTCGAAGGCGTTGTGTTTCGATTGCGCTGACGACGCTGGTCAAGTTGGGCCGCTCCGCTACTTTCGCCAGATTTGCGCGGT
Organism: Isochrysis galbana; assembly: GCA_018136815.1. Lineage (NCBI taxonomy): Eukaryota > Haptophyta > Isochrysidales > Isochrysidaceae > Isochrysis > Isochrysis galbana. Next base: position 2,573,080 of record CM030932.1, read on the forward strand.
CGCTTCTTTACCTTGGTGGCGTCGCCTTCACTGTCAGAGGGCGCAACGACCTCAGGCAAGGGTGCGGCCACAATCAGCGATGCGGGCGGATCTTGCGCAACATGAGGTAAGACCTTCAGCACCCATCCGGCTTTGACGATCTTCCGATGGACTCGGCGGGCGTCGACGGCGCTAGCTGCAGCACCACAAACCGTTTGTACCTGCTCAGGTGAAACAAAACGCCAGTCGCGACCGAGAGCTGAGCGGAGCGCATTAGTCACCTCCGCGGGTACGCCTGCTAGCTTGGGCATGGCCCCCGCGGCGTTAGCCGCAGCGCGCTGCTTCCTTCGTGTTCCATGAGGCCGTCCTCGGCGCCGCTTTTGGCTCGGCTGAGTACTCACTGACTCCGCTTGCCCTGGCGTGTTGCCTCCATCGCTTTCGCTACCTTCGCCGTTGCCATCGCTCTCATTCGCATCGCTGTCAGCACCTTGGTATGACTCGTCATCGCTCGACATGTGATCTAGAAAGGTATCAAAGGCAGGATCGTTGTTCTTCTCGCGCGCGACGTTGGACTCTCGGCGCGTAGGTCTCTTCATTCCGCGCCTAGATTGAGAATCACAGGACGCCGACACATCGCTATTAGATGACAGCTCGTCGTCGGAGTTCTCGGCTGAGCGGCTGCGCTGCGTGCAAGCAGGTGCCTGATAGTCCTCGTCGTCCTCATCCGAATCATCGGCGCCGCCGGCGATTCCGCTGGCCGCACGCACGGCGCGTGCCTCCGCCTCGACTCGGATTGCGTCGAGACTGGCCTGCGCTGCCTTGCGGCTACGTCGCCGACGCCGGGAGCCATTGCCCCCCTCCCCTTCCTCATCGGTATCGGACGCTCCGGAGAGTGGAGCCCCGTCGTCCTCGTCCTCACCGGCCGAGTAGCCGGCATCACTACTATCGTCATCGCTGGCTTCGAATGCCGATCCAGCCTTGCTGGACCCGCCCTCGTATTCTGAGTCATCTTCAGACAACTCCTCTAGCAGAGCTGCCAGCTCGGGATCCGCGGCGGCGTCTTCCGCTGCCTTGAGAGCTTGCTGTGCTGCTCGCCGGCGTGTTCCGGGCGCCAAGATGACGGAGGAATCCACCTTGTCTCCCTTTTCCAAGGCGGCCTTCAGCTTCGCCTGCTCCTTGCGGGCCGCTCGCGATACGACAGCCTTGGAGTGCTCGGCAATGCGTTCGAACCAGCGGGTTACTTCTCTCTTAGGCATCATAAGTGGTGGCACCTGTCCCATTTGTGCACGGTCAAGCGCACCATCGCGTTGAAGGACGACGGCTTTATGCGCGGCAGCCTCGATGGCAGGCGGCGGGGGTGCAAAGAGGACGGCACCTTTGAGCCGTTCGCGCGACGGCATGCCTCGGCCATCGGCGTCTTCAAGTTTGGCTTGGACGAGAGCCCTTTCACCTTCTCTCAGCACAACAGCTTCCGACACGCGCAGAGCCCGCACCGCCCATTCCGCGTCGGTTCTTGGGCGAACACCCCACACAGGCAGCGACGCGGCGAGGCCTGCCGATGTGGCCACAGTGACTCTGACCGACGCGCCGGACGCTCCCACCACCGACCCAAATGGAATGAAAAGGCCGGTGGCGTTCGTCGAAATTTCGGCTGCAGACGAGTCATCCGAATCTTGCGAGTCAGATTCGCTGAGTTTCGAATACGAGACACGGGCGCGAGCACTTCGACCCCATCTGTTCGGCCATAGCAACTCAGGAGGCGAGACAGCATTGAGGGCGGTGCTCATATTGGGCGCACCTACGTTCACCGGGACGTTGGCCAGGGACAATGCAGAGGGGGTACCGGAGACGCCAAGCTTACCCGTAGGCAAGTCCCGCTGGGACTCGTTTACCATTTGATCAAGGAGCTCCACTATGACAGGGTGATCGCAAATGTGGTTGCGGTCCGCAAGTGAGAATACGAGCGCCATCCGTACCTCTGGCGGGCAGTCACAACGTTCGCTCGAGCACGCGCTCGATGTTTCAGGTGATTGCTTTCGCCCGAGGGCGCTCGCGACTTCACTAGCACCGATCGCTAAGTCCACACCTCGAAGCCGCTTGAAGTCTACAGCCTGATCAAATCTGCGGAGGGTAGCTGCCAGTGCACTTGCCCATGGATGTGATGGCGCTGTTGATGAGCCTACGACACCCGCGAAAGCCCTTGATCGGAGAGCGGCGTCATCCATGGACAGCCCGCTCCCGCTGGCCTCCGCGTGTTTTGCCGGGCTTTCGTCTGATTGTATTGCATGAGCCAGCGCCTTCTTGCTGTCCTCCGTATTGGGCGCCACACTAGAAGGCAAAGGTGGAGCATCCGCCTCTGAATCGTACTCCTCGGCGAACTTCTCCTTGCGCTCCATCTCCAGGTGAATGGCGACAAACTCCGCCAGCGGGCGTTCGTAGCTCAGATGAGCAATCGAGCCGGCCGCAGACGCCTCGTCAGGCTTCGCTTCGGCAGGCTGCAGCGCACATCCATCGGCCTCCGATGCCGCCGTAGCCAGTTCCCATGCCATCGGGACAGCGATGCGCACGACCCTATCTTCGCGCGACGAGGCAATCACAACCGCGGGCAGTCCGGGGGCGTCTGTGTCCATCTTCCCCGCGGTGGCGGAGCGCGAGGCTCGGCATGTCACCAGTTGAACATCAGTAGCTATGGGTAGGTTGAGACAAGAACGCATCCCCAATGCTGTGCGTTGTAAGCGCGACATCAGCGCGTTCGGATTGTATCCTCGCGCCCGGCACTCTTCTGCGAGAGCGGCCGCGCACTCCGCATCAAATGGTTCAGGCCCGGCGAACTTGTTCCTCGAGCGTCGTCGCCGCCGCCGAGACACCGCACCTCCCCCTCCCGAGTCGCCGTGTACACCCCGTCCAGCATTCGAGCTACTGTTCATACCAGTTGGCTTTTCTTCGTCCACGTTCCTCGGAGCCTCCGGCTGACACCTCTCAAGCTTAGCTGCGCAGCCCTCTGTCGAATCGGCCGAAGGCGCTTGTTTGTGCGTAGAGATTGGATGAGCAACAGAGCCAATGGATGCAGCATTCTCTGGGCTCGTCAGACTGGGCGATGCCGCAGTCCGCAATGGCGTTTCCATCGACACCTCTACTATTGGATCGTACACTAGGTTCGAAGTGCCCTGCGACAGGGGTGCACCTGCAGAGACTGAGGTTGACGCAGCATCTGTCGATTTTGCAGCCCCAGCAGACTCGCCCGGCACTGTGCCGTCCTGCGCCGACTCAGTAGCCGTTTGTTTGCCAGAGTCTACGTCCTCTTCATCTGAGGATTCCTCGCTGCTCGAAATGGCCATTTCAGAGGCTGGGAACAGCCCCTCTTGCTTGAGCATTTCTACCCACTGTGCGACTTCGGGTGCCATCTCTGTCGCCTCCGCACCATCTTCGTGATCGTCGTCTCGCTGCGGCCCTTTGAACACGTCAGGGGGCAGGTCCATCAGCTCCGAGAGCGCGACGGGCAGCTGCTTCCTCCAATCAAAGTCGCGGATTAGCTCCTCGTGCAGATGCTTGGGCGGCTCCCATGTGGATTGGTCGTGCGGAAGCTCCTGCCACTTCACCAGGAGCCATCGGCGCCGGCCCTGACGCATCTCACGCAGGAGCTTCTCCACCTGGTGATCGCCCTCGCCCTCGGACTCCTCGGACTCCTCGGACTCCTCGAGCTCCCCATCCTCCGCGCCTGCTAGCAGTTTATTCCCATCTTCCTTTGCAAGCGCCTTGGGCCAGGTGCGCGGACCGGCTGCCGAGCTGCTCGCATCCGATGGAGCCTGGCTCTGCGCGCGCGACTTGCGAATGGGCGGCATGCCAGAAATGTCTCCGGACTCCAGCTTCGCCGCCGCCGTGTCGGACCAGGCCCGCATCTTTGCTTCAATGTTATTCAGTGCCTTTTGGCCCATGTCGCCTTGCAGCCACTTGGTCAGCTGGACTGGCTTGATTGAAATGGCTGAACACAGGTCAGATTGAGTGTGTCGCGCCAGCCAGACCTCACGAAACTTTTTCAAGAGCTCCTCGTCGCGCCCCGGCGCGCCTGCAGATCCCGATTCGTCCGCGTCGGACCCGGTGGACTTGCGAGGCTGGGATGCTGTCAGGCTGCGCCTCGACGAGGCTTCCCTAATAGGTGACGACTTCTGCGCTTTGGAGCGTTTCTTTGCCTGCGCCTCGCGCCACTTCTCGATCAGATCGGGCGAGACATTTTCCTCGGGCTCCCACGTGTTTTCCGACGACGGGTAGCCCTCCCACTTAATGCGGAAGTGCGTCTTGCCCTTGATCTTTGTTTCATTCACAATAGCCTCCACAATGAAGATGCTACTCTCGTCCTCGTCTTCCTCCTCCCCCCCCTCCTCCTCCGCGTCGGAGGGCGCGGCCGGCTGTTCCGACTCGCTGAGCAGGTCGTTGGCGGTGTGCTGCGGCGAGGCGGGCTGACAGAGGGGCTCCACCGCAGGCTCTGGCGGCGGAGGAACGCCCGCTTCGAGAGGTTGAGGGGACGCGAGCAGCGTTGGGTCTGGCATTTAAGGAACAGGGGCTTGGAAAGGAATTGGGATGGAGTGTGGGGGGGGCTGGAGCTGAGAAACTTTGCTGAGGTTGGGGGGGGAGGAAGGGGGGGGGGGAAGGAAGGGGGGGGGAGAAAGGGGGGGGGGGGGGGGGGTTCTGGTGGCGACGGAGCGCGCGCAGAGGGCGCCGGGAGGAGGGGGGAGAGGGGAGCGAGAGGAGAGAGATGAGAGAGAGAGGAGAGAGAGAAATGGAGGGAGGAAGAGGGCGCGAGTGGGGGGAAATGGACTACAAGGAAATGAATCATAGAAAAGAGAGAGAATACAGCTAGAGAATAATAAGAGGGGGAGAGGGAGAGAGAGGGGAGAGAAGAGGAGAGGGGGGAACGATCAGATGAATTGGATGGACTCAGTATAAGGGTACTTTGGTGCGCAAGCTTTACAGGAAAGAGAGAGCTGGGGAGAGAGTGGCCGATGGTGAGCAGAAGAGTTTGTATGGAGGAGTCGTAGGAGAAGTGCGAGAGAAAATTGAGGGATAGTGGAGGAAGTGAGCAGAGGGATGTGAGAGAGTTCTCGGAGAGAAAGAGAGGAAGTGAAAGAGAGAGTGTCTGCATACATGCCCATCCAAAAGGTGAAAAAGGAACGAATACTCGTATGAGAGGAAAAGAGAAGGAAGTGAAAAGACGGGGGAAAGAAGAAGAGGATGGCAAGAGAGAGGAGAGCGGGGAGAGGGTGGTGGCGGGATGACACCGCGGGGCAGATTTTCGCGCGCAAACAAACGCGAGGGGGGCTCCCCCTGGTATCGAGTCTCGACAGCAAACAGTGAAGGAGCGCGGTCGAGAGCTCGAGGGCGAGCAACAACAATGGAACAATGGGAGAGGAAAGAAGAAAGAGGAAAGAGGAAGGGGTTGACGTGGGTGTTGGGCTTTGGTAGGGCGTGCCTCGCCCGAAATAGGGGGTAGCCCGATACCTTCAGTCTTCAAAGCGTTTTTTTATCACAAGGTGTCTTACACCATGTATGTCCAATGTGTCATTTGTCATTTGTGGTTTGTGGTTCTACACCGGTAGGTTTGTGGGGATATACATGGGGATGGGGATATACTTCTTCTTCTTGTGGTTCTACACCATGTATGTCCAAAAAGTCCGGCTACGCGGCTCTTCAAGAAGAGAAGTGGCGGGGGGGGGGGGGGGGGGGGGGGGGGGGAGAGGGGGCGGGGGATCACAAACGGCGCCATGTGATGAATGTGCGGATGGCGCTGGCGGGGTGGCTCTCTTCCTCCTCTCTCCTCTCCCTGGATGGAGCCGCGCCTGGAGCACTACTTTCTACTTTCCTTCTCTCATAGAACCGGAATCGCATGTCGATTCTTTGGCTCTCGAGGGGTGGGTGCGGGATGATCGTCGATCGATCTCGATCTCTTTCTTTCTCTCCTCGGTGCTCCCTCTCTTCTTCTACAAACTCTTTCTTCACACATTCTTTTCCCCATGCTCTCGTCTCCGAGAGAGATGGACCAAAATTCACGGAATTCTCCGCTACTCCTACTTTAGATCTTCCCTATCTGCGAGCCAGCATTGCAACTTTTTACTCCTCTCCTTCAATTAACCTGCCCTCAACCTTTTCCCTACAGTTTACTCGTCCTACTAAATAACATCTTCTGCTATCTCTCTCTCTTCTCTTTCTTCTGTTCTCGCAGATTTCTTCCTTCTCTCCTCCCTCCTCGTCTCGCTCTCTTCTCACCTCCGCCGAGCGCTCGCTCTCCTTTTTTGCGAGCCTCGTCCGTCCACAACGCAGCCCACCCCTTCCTCTCCCTCCCTCGCCCCTCCCCCCCCACTTCTCCCCCTTCCCTGTGCTTCCGTCTCGAGCCACCGGCCGGAGGACTGGCACACAGCCTTTGTCTTCTCTCCTGCTCGCCCCTCGCTCGCCCCTCGCCTTCCTCAGCTGTGTACCCCCCCTCCCCCCCCTCCCCCCCTTTATCCTCCTCTCTCGTTGTCTCTCCTCCTACTTCCCTAAGCTCCCTGCCTCACCCTCCCATAGGCATCTATTCGTATTCCTTGCTCTCCACCTCCCCCGCAACTCCCTTCTTCCTGTATCTCTTTCGATGGACCAGGTGAAGCAGTTGGTCGTGGCCACGCTCGACGTCACGTATACTGCCACCGCGCTCGCTGTCGAGAGTCTCGGCTCACCCTCCAGAGAAAAGCCGACGCCGCTCACGAGGAATACCACCTTCGATCTGAGTCTCGCCGAGGACGGTCATTGGGACGCCAATGCCTCTGACTCGCATTTCGCTCACACAGGCTCACGCAGGCACAAGTTCGAGCAAGCTGTTGCCACCCTCAAGGAACGAGCGACAGACGTCTCTGCTATCGGCGAGGAGGGCATCAGCGAGTTCTTCTCACCTACGCCGCCGCTTCTGCCTGTTAGCGCAAAGGTTCGTCGAAGCGACTCCCTCCACAATATGGAAGTGCCGCAGGTCAGAGTGGTGTGAAGAGGGGTCGGGGGCGCGGACGTCTTGCTGAGGCCCTTACCGCTCGGCAAGCGTGGGCGCAGATCGCTGGCGACCGTTAGCGAGCACCTTCACTTGGCCCCTTTGGTCATTCTGTAGAGAGCTTATGGTACGCCTCGGGAGGCAGGGCTCAAGATTTTAGCCGCGGAAGCAAACCGCGATTTGAGCCACTGGAGCAAACGGTGGGGGCAGGGACAGTATTGCAGCTGGTACACAAATGGTCTGTCTGGGCTCGGAAGCGAATGTTTGGTGGACCACCAGCCATGACCTCACAATTCGCCATCTGATTGCTCTCTGCTCAGTCGCTGGTCACAATACTTCGATCACGGATGAACGAAGCATCTTACATTGACTACATGATATGTCGGCGTTTGATGTAGCCGGTGCGGTGTTCAGAGTGCGTGCTACGCAGTGTTGTAAGGAAGCGCGAGCGGAAGCTCAAGACAGTAGGAGTGTGATTGGGCAGACTGGGTGGTGAAGTGGACATGGCTGTTTGTATAAGGGAAAACATGTGCAGCTCTGCCCTTCATCCCCAGCCGCGCTGCACATGTCGAAAGGGCTTGCGCCGTTCGTGTTCGGTGCCACTTGGTAGTTGGTATTGGTAGGCCTCTTCCTC
>CM030932.1:2580801-2602618 GCA_018136815.1 Isochrysis galbana
CGTCGGCCGCTGCGCGCGCAACGAACTCGAACCTCGAACCTCCTACTCCTACCTCTATAATTCAAGAGATCGTTGCAATGTTGCAATGATGAACACAAACAAACAATCATGACTAAATTAACGGCCGGCATGGCCTTAGGTCTTAGGTAAGACTTACTTAGGTATGGCCCTAGCCATCACTATCACTAGAGCAAGGGCGGGCGCTGCTGCAGCTCGCTTTCGGCCGTGCGCATCGACTTCCCCCGGGGGCGGATCCCATAACACTTTCTCAACACTCTCCCAACAACCAACAACCAACAACCCATTTTCGAATAAACCAACGAGAACGAGCGGAACTCATGCAGAGATCCCGATCGCACGAAGCACCTGCGACTGCGAAGCACGCTGACCATCCTTCGGTAGCTTGTTACGCAACATCTGCTCGCTCCCCATCTGGATGGATCGTCGAAAACGGGCATACACCGCGCCCGGTCGCCCGGTCTCGATTTGAAGTTGAGCTCTTTAAGCCCTGTCCGACTTTAGCGTTAGCGTCTTTCGTCAATATTCAATATTTGATATTTGGTATTTGGTAACGTTTTGTTGTGGGGGCCCAAGGGGAGGTCTGGGTCCCAATGGGGCTCGGATATGTGCTAGTTGGGTGTGTTGGGAACTTTCTACCGAAAAAATTCCTGCTGAAATTTCCTCTCAACCGTGAGATGGTCATGATCATTTTTCACCCATAATACCTAAAAAAAACCGGTTTCTGTTTGACCGCCCTAACCGTGGCGGCCGCAGGCCTAGAGGGCCTCCGAGGGAGATGAAGGAGAGGCCAGGCCCCAGGCCGAGACCCAGCCTCTTTTGCCCCCTGAGCTGGCCTCCGCCCGGGCGCTCGGCTCTACATACTCAATCTTCTGGTAAGTTGTAAGTTCTAAGAGGAACTGTGGAATATTGGATACATCCTTGGATATTGGGAGGTTCCTGGCTATTCTTAAACCAAAGCCGAGCACCCACCTGCCCCCTCCCCCCGCGCGCCCGCCGCTCCCTCCCAGCTGGGGGGGGGGGGGGGGGGGGAAGGCGAAAGACGATGGAAAGATTGAGAGAGAGAGAGGGAAAGAACGGGGGGGGGTGGGGGGGCGTTCTGGTGAGAGTGGGGGGGGGGGCGGCTAATGAATGTGGAGAGGCTGAAGCGCTGAGAGGGCGCGACTCTCTCTCTCTCCGTGGATGGCCGAGAGAGAGCCAGCCCCTCGGGAGGGAGGGGAGGTCTCGTGGGAGAGAGAGGACGGGAAGACAGGGGCTCGCCCCCCTGAGTCTTGAGACTGTTGGCAGAAGAGAAGGGAAGAACAGGACGGTCGAGAGAGGAGACACGCAGGGAGGAGAGGGAGAGAGAGAGGGAGAGAGAGGGAGGGAGAGGAGAGAGAGGGAGAGGCGGTGATAGAGTAGAGAGAGTAGAGAGAGTAGAGAGAGGGGGAGAGAGAGAGAGAGAGAGAGAGAGAGAGGGAGAGAGAAGGAGAGGGAGAGAGAGAGAGAAAGGGAGAGGGAGAGAGAGGGGGGGGAGGGAGAGAGAGAGAGAGAGCAGGAGAGTGCGGAGAGAGAGTGCGAGCGGGCTATTGGCACCGATGAGAAGAGACCAGAGACACATCCTTGAAATATTTAAACGCATGAGGTTCGGGCGATGATGAGTAGGGAAGATGTCGAGAGAAGAGGAGGATAGCGAGAAAAAAGATGGAGAGGGAAGACGAACTACTGGAAGGAGAAGAGAGAAGACTCTCCCTCTCCTCTCTCCCTCTCTCCCTCTCTCTCTCTCTCTCTCTCTCTCTCTCTCTCTCTCTCTCTCTCTCTCTCTCTCTCTCCTTCCGCGCCCACCCCAAACTGTAGTATCTTCCACCTACAAGAACGAGGTATAAGACATGACAGAGCCGACAGACAAAGAAGAGAAAGAAGAGAATGAGGTGAGAGGAGAGAGAGGAGAGTGAAGGCGAGAGGCGATGAAGCCGGCGACAGTGCTGCCCTGCTTCCCGAACACGACGCGCGGCTTGCCGACGCCTCTCAAGACGGACCCGAAGCGCAACCTGGTCCTCTATGCGCTCGACCGCACGGTGCGTCACCTGCCGCGCCCCTCGTCCACGCTTGCTTCTATTGCTCCCTCTCGCCCTCTCCCTCGCTACTTCCCCACCTTGCCCCATTCCCCCTCTCTCCTCTGCCCACTCCTTTCCTCATCCCTTCTAACCTCCCCTTCTCGTCTCCCTCCACTCTTCTCCCTGCTTCCCATACCTCTTGCCTCCGCAAATCCCTAGCCCCACGCCTCTCGTCCTTTTCTGCCATCTTCGCTCTCCTCGCTCCTTATATATTCTCTCGCTCCTGCTCTACCCCCTCCTTCCCTGATCCACTCTCACCCGCATGCCCTCTGGTAAACCTCCTCGCATCTTCTCCACTTCTCCCTTCTCATGTTGCCTTCTTGAGCACTGCCGACCGCCGCTCTGCCTCCAAGAGAACCCTGTGAGTCCCCCCTCCAAAGTGATTGCCCCGCGTCCGTCCTCCTCGTTGCAGGTGGTGATCCGAGAGATTATGCCATCTTCTGGGCGGCCAATTCACACACAGCTTTATACCCAGGCGAGGTTTTGGGTGCTGTGGCAGTGGGCGTTGCGCTTGAAGTTCGCGCATGTCTCTCCTTCGTAGCGCCGTGTGCTTGATTCGCAAACTCACCACCTCACTCGCCTTCCCCTCAGCACGGCTATCCGGTGACCGCTGTGGCCATGTCGCCCTCGGGTGCGTACGTAGCCTCGGGCGACACGTCGGGCACGATCCGCATTTGGGCCTGTGACAATCCGGATCAGATCCTTAAGCTGGAGACCCCGATGCTTGGTGGCAAGGTCCTTGACATTGCGTGGTCGGGTGACGGGCAGCGTGTCGTGGCGGTAGGCGAGGGTCGTGAAACCTTCGCCAAGGTGATCATGTGGGACAGCGGCAACACGGTGGGAGACATGCCAGGTCACTCGAAGAAAATCAATTCAGTCGCCTTCAAGCCCTCACGCCCCTTCCGCATCGTTACCGGCGGCGAGGACAACAAGGTGAACCTCTACGCTGGACCGCCATTCAAGTTCAGCGGCAGCATGAAGTGCCACGAGCGCTTCGTCAACTGCGTCCGATATTCCCCTGATGGCTCTCGGGTTGCCTCGGCAGGTGAGTGCTGCGTGTGTGCGTGTATCCATGGCCGGCACTGCTCGAGTAGCACTCGTTGCCGCCCTTGGCCCCTCGCTTTGTAGAGGCCGAGCCCTGGCCTGGTGTCAATGTGGCACCCTAGGTCTAGGGTGAAGAAGTGGTCTTGCACGTGGCCACTGGCGCGCCTACGTCAACCCACTGGTCTCATTTCTTAACCCCCACCCCCAGCTCACCCACTTCGGCGTAGGCTCTGATATGGTGGTCGCCGTTTACGACGGCGCCGAGGGTGGAGTCACCATGGAGAAGAAGGTACATGCCGGCTCAGTGTACTCGGTCGAGTGGTCGGCTGATGGCACCAAGATTGCAACATCATGTGCTGACAAAACAGTGAAGGTGTGTCAAAAGCACGATTTGGCCCATTGGACCTGCCGAGCCTGTAATGTCTGCTTCCGGTGCAACGGTGTCGTGGACCCCACAAGTTGGCCGGCGGTCCTCACTCGTGGGGCTATTCGTCGAGTTGCGCACTAATTATTGGAGAAGTCCGTCGCCTTACATATTCCGCTTGATTCCCCTCTCTCCCCTCACTTTTTGTGTCCGGCCTAGGTCTTTGATGCGGCAACCCTAAATGAAATCGCCTCGGCCACTTTTGGAAAGACTGTGAACGACATGCAGGTCAGCCATTACGACATGGCAGCATAGCCCCCCTCTCTGCGTTTCACAACCTCGTCGCCTTCGTTGGAGCTGCCTTCCCATTTTGTAGATGGATGAGCAATGAAGTCTCATGTATGCCACACGGTCCTCCGTCACGTCCAGGTTGGTGCCATTTGGGCAGCCGCTGGCATCTTCTCCTACTCTCTGGGCGGCACATTTTCCTTGGTCGATCCCACCACAGGCAACATTATCGGAACTCAGGTGAGATCGCATAAGAGGCAACTTCCTTAGTCATTGCATGGAACACTTCCATCAAGGGAAATCCCGCCAGCCCCTTCTGCCCGGGAGACCCGTTGTGCCACTTGGTACGGCTCGCCTTGTCTCTGCTCGATGTTATGGCTCATGGCTCACTTCCTTCCCATCCAGCCGTGCGCCCTGCAAACATCGCTCCCAGCTCTATGCCCTGCAAACAACGCTCCAAGAGCCTCAAGCCGCCGAGTCCATTTCCATCCTCTTCATCCTTGTTGTCCACAGGTCGGGCACAACCGCAACATCGCCACGCTTGCATGGGCCGACAACGCAAGCCGACTGCTCTCTGGCTCCTTTGCTGACCTTGGCGATGGCGCTAGTCTGACGGGCGTGATGCGATGTTGGGATCTGACCACGGGCACGGCAGAGCCCTTCGGCGGAGCTGCACATGGCAACCGTGTTGTAAAAATCGGAGTGCTCACGGATGGTACCGTCATCTCAGCTGGCCTAGACAACTCTTTGTTGGTCTCGTCGCTCTCGCCGCCCACTCACGGTACGAAGATCGCTCTTCCCAGCTGCCCAAAAGATATGGACACTGGCTCGGCCTTGATCGTCGTTGTCACGACGGAAGATAAGCTTGTGTTCGCAAGCAAGGACAAGGTCACCTCGGAGGTTAAGCTGGGATTCGAACCAACTTGCGTCGCTGTGGCACCATCGGACGCCATGCTCGCGGTTGGCTGTTCGGACAACACGGTGCGGATGCTCGATGGCAAGGGGTCGGCGGTCGCTACCCTCACACAGCACAAGGGGCCGATCTCTTGCGTTGCCTTCTCGTCGGATTCAGCACGCGTGGCCTCGGGCTGCGCCAACAAGGAGATCGTCGTTTGGGACGCCCTCAGCGGCTCTCCTCTCATAACGGGTCTCTCAGGGTTCCACACGACACGCGTCTCGTGCCTTCGTTTCTCACCCGCAGGCATCCTTGCGTCTGGCGGCATTGACGGCACAATCTTCGTCTGGGATGGCAAAACGGTCAAACACAAGATGATGCTCGCACATGCAGGTGGCGTCAATGCTCTCGCATTCATCAAAGGTGGGGAAACCCTTGCTTCAGCAGGCCTCGATGCTTGCATCAAGACATGGACGATCTAGCTTCCCGGGCGTCGCAGTAGGCAAAGTCAGTTGCTGCCAGGCACGGAGCACGGCGGTATACTTCTGCGAGTTGCTTCAGAGATTTATCTAGGCATTTGGCATGGGTTGCCACCCAATGGGTTCGCGGAATGGCGCCCTCTTGACCAACCGATTCCCCCCCAGGCGTGAAGGCCATCGCCTATCCTCAAGGCCTTTCGATGCAGCCTCATTGTGTTGCTGCAACCCCCTCCCCCTCCCTCCCCGCTGCACTCCTCGGATGCAAGCATCTCACGATCACAGAATACCGAGGCCGATCGAAAGCGGGGATCGAACTTGCCCTTGTTCATTGGCCCACCTCCCATGGCATGCCCCTCAATCATTGGTAGAGGTAGCACACCGTCGCATTGCCATGGATGCGGCCGCGGGTTTCGCCTCTCAAAAGTACGTGGAGACGGGGCTTTCGGTGAGCTCATTCGTACTTCGTACTCATGCAATGCCTTGCTTCCGAGTATTCGCAACGTATGCTATGTTCATAGTTGACTTCACAACTAAGGTTATACTTAGTTCACCCATGGGCGGGCACGAGCCCCCCCCTCTCTCCACCCCTCCCCTGCTGTGGCCAAGGGAAAGCCTCCGGGCTGGGCCCCTACAACACCGCGGCGTACTGGCCCCGTGCGCAAGCACGAGGCATACACCCGGCAGGTCGACTAGACCAACGCACTCCTAGGGACACAATGTTATACGCACAGAGGGCTTCAGAGACTCGGCGAGGACTGCCTAGGCAGGCTTGGGAAGACTGAAGACAGCCAAAAAAGAGGAAAAACATAAACGACCTCAGCCCGATATATACACATCAGATGGGCACGACAAGATTCAAGGCTACGACACCTACTATCGGCCGGCTCCTTACACCTCCTATCCGACATCGCCCCTGTTCCCTGTACTCCTCTCCTTCCCCTTCCCCCCTTCGTTCCTTTGTCTTCGGTTTCCGGGGTGCGGCCCAGGTGCGCTACCTTGGGACTGGTTCAGGTGGCGGGGTCCATGAGGGCCTTTTGTGTTTTTGTGCTGTTGGTCGCCTCTCAGCAGCTGTATTGCGTATTGCCTGATCTTGCGTCGGAAGCGCGATCCGGGATAAGACGTTAAGTAGAGCTCGATACAGAGGAACACTCGCACCATAGCACAACAAACACAAGCTAGAGCGAAATATCTACTAAACTTCAAAGACGCAAGCACAAGCACCAAAAGGCCTGCCCGGACCCCGCCATCCGAACCGGGCCCAACTACCAACCAAGGTAGGCTGTACCTGGGGCTGGGCCGGACCCCTGAAACCAAAGACAAAGGAACGAGGGGGGGAAGGGAATGAAATGGAGCGAAGAGAAGTAAGGGTGATGTCGGATAAAGGTAGTTAGTAGCTACCAGTCTAGCAGTAGCAGTAGGCAGTAGGTGTGTGGCCCTCAATAATCAGATGTTATTCAAGGGGCAAGGGCGTTGGAGTTGGAGCCGAATTCTAGGAGAGGATGTGACCGAGTAGCAATAGTAGGCATCTTCAAGAGTTTTTTTTACTATGTAAGTGTCCCCGAGTGAGGTTCCGCAGGCCGGTGAAGCCTCTAACCCCCAAACTCTCGCGGCCACTCCGCATTTCGACGACAGTGGGTTGAACCAGTCAGGCCGTTATCTATCGACCGAGTTTCAATCATCAATCTTTCACGGCGTGCCCATGTGGCGAGAGCCATGTCGAATGCCATGACAGCATCAAAGTAGGAACTTTATGTGAGGGATCAGTCCTTTCGGTTTGTCCGTGCGGTGGCGTTTCTCTCTCTGTAATAGTCGAGTCGTGAAGCAACTTGATGAATCACCACTATCGGCACTCTAATGCGCAGGCTGCGTTTGATGTGGTAATGCGTGCAGTTTCCTCGGCACTCCAGCCGCGCATGGCGGCTACCGCATGGCACGCATCCGTCGCCGCTGCGATTGCCTCTCTACCGTCGTGCAAATCCGACTCGATGAGGAGTCGATCAGCAGGCACTGCCTTTATCGTGGCGGCAGCGTGCTTTAGTCGAGTCGCCGGTGGGCTGAAGCCAAAGTACACGTGCGGCCCATCAGGAGAATCCTCGAGCCGCAGCAGACCCGCCGCGGTCTCGGGCGAGCCTCCATATGCGTGCATGACGATTGAAGGCGGAAGCGGCGCCACCTCCCCGGAACTGAGAAGGGACAATAGATGGCCGTGCGCGCGGACGCAGTGGAGGATTACTGGGCGGCCCAAATCCCCGGCTAATTGGAGCTGATTCTTGAGAGCGATTAGCTGCGCTTCGAGAGGGGCGCGGGCACGGCGCGACCTGTCGAGGCCACATTCGCCGACAAGCGCACCGGGAGTTTCCTGTAACACTTCCCCAAGTCGACGACCCCAGCCCACCGTCTGCTTGTGCAGCCACCAAGGGTGGACGCCAAGGGCAACGACCAAACGAGGCTCAAGGCCGTGAGATGCGCAAGCTATATGATTGCCTTGCTCAATGGCCGAATGATTGATATCTCTGCCCACAGAACGGTCCCTGCGCGCCTGTGGCCCTTGTGCAGCGAGCCCACCGGCACGCCTCGAATTTACCAGGGCTCTTGCAATGGGCCATTCCTCCTCACCAGTGGAGACGACACAAAGCCCTCGCAGTTTGCCGGATGCAATCAACTCCCGCACATCAGACAACGCATGGCTATGCGAATCAAAAATCGCCATCAACATGCGCGCGCGGTGTTCAGTTTGCTGGTTAGCTAACATGGAAGCGCAGGCAACACGGGGCATCACCTTCACTGACGAGACCATCTGCAAGTTGGATCGAAGCAGCTTCGATGGCTTAATCCGCGTTGACAGTAGCTGGAGACTGCGACCAATAGGCATCAGACGGTGCTGCTTGATGTAGAGATGTTCTGTGTCTCGTGGCCGCGTCGAGTCGAATAGGCCATTTCCACGCCGGCAAAGGGCAGCTGAGAGTGTGCAGCCTGCGTCTTTACTCACGGCAAGCTGTCTCCCTTCCCATAAGTGCTTCTGGAGATCCAACTCGACCGAATACGTGGCACACATTATTGGATCACTGCCACGTCCTCCACCTTGTGTAGGGCGTGAGGCGCCTGGATCATCCTTGTTGCCCAGGATTTCGCTGGCTTCAACCTCATCAAACGCCTTCCTGTTTTCGCTCGGGACAGGAGCAGCTTGCGCACCGAGACCGTCGGTCTGGATAGGATCATACAACGGCTCGGACAAGGATAGCGACTCTATGGGTGTAAGAGGGGCTGCTGCAGTAGCAAGTGGAGTTACTACCTCAGCGGCAGCTGCAAAGCCGACTGCACCAGTTGCGAAGCACGCTGTGCCGAATCGGTCACAGTCAGTCCGTCCCGCTTCCATATTTGCATTCGTACGCTTTGCATTCTTTTGTTTTGCTCCAGCCTGACCATTTTCGACGGAAAAAATCGTCCGGATGCCCCATTCGGTGTTCTGACGTGGCGCCCCAGGCGGGAAGCCATGGCGCCGACGCATCTCAGTTCGTGTGCGCCGCAACAAGCCGTCGCCTGCTGCGGTTAAATCGGCCGCGCGGATCATTGTCGGGTCGCGCAGTCCACCTGCTGCGCCCACGGAGACGGCGCGCACCCTCCGACGAGCACAGGCTGAGAGCAAGGCAGCCTTGTCAGCGTACCCGTCAATGGCATCAACGACCGCGAAATTCGGGGGGCTGAAGAAAGAGTGGTCGCAGCTCACGCCCTCTAGATTACGAAGAGAACTGAACCATGGGTCGAGCCAGGCATCGGATGTAGGCAGTCGACCAAGCAACGCGTCTGACCAGCTTGCGAGCGCCTCGGTCGGGGCCTCGACCGGGCCCTTACAAACAGGCAAGGCGATCGTCGGCCGTGCATACTCTCGTGAGATGGCGCGGAAGATGTGGGTGGCTCTGCACGCCTCCTCCTGAATGAGGTCAGTAGCACCCTCCACAGTAAGCCACTCCTCTCGCACGCGCACGTGGCAATCGGGGTTAATGAGTCCGACTCGCTCAGCGAGCGCAACGCCCTTCGAGACGCCGACTGTGTGCGCCAGCGCATGCAGCTGTCGGTTTGTATTGGAGATGCACACCTCGTCGAGATCGACGAGAGACAGTGAGCCGACTCCGGAGCGCGCAAGCGCCTCGACTGTCCAGCTGCCCACACCTCCTAACCCCACGACGACCACATGAGATGCCGCGAGCCGTGCGACCGCGCCGCCACCGTACAGCCGGTTCACGCCTTCGAAGCGCAGCCGCCAGAGCTCATCGCGCATGTGGAGGGAGATGAATAGGTGAAAAAGGTAGCGAGAAAGTGTCGGGCGCCCGCAGCGAAGCGCGAGAGGGTGGGCACAGGGAAGAGAGAGGGAGGGCACTGGGAAGAGAGAGGGAGGGCACAGGGAAGAGAGCGAGAGGGTGGGCAGATGGAAGGAGTGCCACGACGCGAGGAAGGAACACTTTTCTGTTTTTAGACAGCGAACTTTACTTTAGTTTGATCAAGTGAACACCAACGAACGGAGCAGCGGGCGCGCGAAGACCGGAAGAAAGCGAAAGAGGGGCTCCCGTCGCCCCCCCTCTTTTCCTCACCGCCACGCGCCGCCAGCCCCGAACCAACACACACACACACACACACACACACACACACACACACACACACACACACACACACACACACACACACACACACACACACACACACACACACACACACACACACACACACACACACACACACACACACACACACACACACACACACACACACACACACACACACACACACACCGCCGGACCGCCGGCACCGACGCCGTGGACGACTCACCTGTCACCTGTGCACATCGAGCTCGACGGGGCCCCGTCGTCAGCGGGAGGCGACACCGCGATGACTACGACGGTGAACGAGTTGCCAGTTCCGGAGGACGATTACGACGAGTTGGCTGGGGTCTGGGGTCCGGGCCGGCCTTCTGGCGGGCGACCTGCCGGATCTCGCGGGCACACTGCTGCTGGTGGCCGACGGCAAGCGATCACGATGGGCCTTCGCCAAAGGTCAAAGGGCTTACCGGGCTGCGGCTGGCGGCGGCCTCGGTCCCGACTTGTCCTTAAACAGGCGCGGGACTTACCTTTTTTGGTGGGCGGAGCTCTCGCTCTCGCCCACCCCCTTCTCCGCGCTCTCTCCCCCCTCTCCTGCGGCACGCGCAATGGCGCGCGCCTGAGGCAGGCCTCTAGCTGCCCTCTGGCGACCCCTGGAGGCTCCTGGAGGCCAGCTCAGGGGGCAGAGGAGGCTGGAATTCTGGGTTTGGGCCCTTGCCTCCACTGCCTCTCCCTCGCTGGCCCTTCTGCACTCCAGGGGCACCCACGCTACATACACTTGTCTGCCTGTCGACCAGGACTCAGGAGGCAGAGGCAGGCTGGGATTCTGCGTTTGGGCCCTTGCCTCCCCTGCCTCTCCCTCGCTGGCCCTTCGGCCCGAACTTCCAAACACTCGCCAAAGCGCTCACCAGTGAAAACGCCCGACCGATAAGAAAGAACGATCAAGACCAACGGGGGAAGAAGCTATCCCTTTACCGTGGGAAGCGGAATGCCGCAAGGATGCCCGCTATCCCCGCTTACATTCCTGCTTACAACGGAGGCACTCACCCGTGCCATAAACGGAGATGAAGACATAGCGGGAGTAGACCTCAATGGGTACAATCTGAAGATCAGCCAGTTCGCTGACGATACAGCGCTAATAGCCAGGGACTACAAAAGCATGAAAAGATCCCTATATTGGGTAAAACTACACGAAAGAGCCACAGGGGGGAAAACGAATGAAAGCAAGTTCCAAGGGCTCCGGATGGGAGCGCAAAGGACCCGCAAGCCCCCGTGGGACATGCGGAAATATAATTGGATTGACAACAGCGAATATCTAACGATACTTGGCATGCCCCTAGGAGCGCCGGAGGCGCTCAAACCCTTCTGGGTAAAGCTAGCAGACAAAATCGACGAAAAAGTTATCAAGCTAGCGCCGGCTACCGGATACATGACGATATTTGGGAGGGCCAATGTTGTAAACTTCATCATCTACGGAACACCGAGATATTGGCTACAAACGCTGGCCGCCCCGAAATGGTTTCACAGGAGAATCCAAAGAGCCGCGGAAGCGGTCCTCTGGACAAGTCCACACACCCGGAAGCAATACAAATGGATCACACACCCTCACTACGCCACACATCACGCAACAAGCACGACCAGGACATTGGGGCTAGGGCTCCTGCACTGGCAAACTCATATAAAAGCCCTCCAAACCAAATGGATACTAAACTACTTAAATGCACGAAAAGCGATCTGGAAGCACGCACTAGACGCGTGGTTCTGTCGTACCGGACTAGGGAGGGGCGCTGTCCTCTCCACGATACCAATAAAAACGCTCACGGGAAGCCTCATGGGCAACCCGGCACTCCCGACCTTCTGGCGGTGCACCCCGCCCGCCCCAGCCCCCCCACAACCTAGGCCCCTATGTAGAGCACGAGGGGAGATGCCGCAAGGCGGGAAGTGAGGGAGAGGAAGGGATTTGGGCGTGGCTACAATAGCTAACCCAGTAGCCGCACGCGTGGCGCGAATATTAAAAGGTTTCTTTTTCTCCCTCGCTGGCCCTCCTGCACTCCAGGGACCCCCACGCTGCACTTGTCTGCCTGTGGACCAGGAGAGGAGGAGGGGTTGGAGCAATGGGCCGGCCACGACAGGCCAACGCGAGCCTGTGGGGAAGAGAGTGGGTCAGCAGGGCATTCTGCCCCCAATAGGCATGCCGGGAGGGTGGGTGGTTCCTCCCCCACAGCAGGGGAGAGGTGGAGAGAGGGGGGCGGGGGTGCTCCCCCACGGGTGAACCAAGTATGAACTTAGTTGTCGAGTATTCAAACTAAGTTTATACTTAGTTCAGCATGGGGGGGCGCCTCGCGTCCCCCCTCTCAGGCACCAATTCCCCTCCGGGGGGCCTGTCGGTCATCCCCATGCTCTGCCTTTTGGCATGAGCAGGGCACTCAACACAACCACCCAGACGCCCAGTGGGCGCGGGTCGCGAGCCGCACTCCCTGGCCCGCTTGGGCCTGCTCTCGTACTGACTCCCCCCCCCCATCCCTGGTCGCCAGGCAGACAGGGGCCTCTGGGCGGCACCCAGGGCCAGCGAGGCAAGCGTGGGAGAGGCAGGGGGGGGCAGGGGCTGAGCCCCAGCCTCCACTGCCCCCTGAGCTGCCCTGGCTGGCCCTCTGGATGCCCCCAAAGGACCTCTGAGAGCAGGCCGTGGCGCGCCGCATGGCGACGCGCCGCAGGGAGAGAGGTGGAGGAGAGCGAAGCGAGGGAGAGGGGGGGATTTGCACCCCCCCCGTTGGAGTGTGGTAAGAAACGAGCCCCGTTTGCGTTAGCAAGCGGGCGGAGAGGGGCGGCTGGCGACAGGTGGGAGATGAGGAGGGAGAGGCTCAAGACGCCTATGGGGACCCTTGTGGCAGGTACCTCGAGGCGCAGTCTCTTATTTCTCGAGGATTGCTCGCGGCGAGAGCTGTAAGGGCCGTTCTTCTTTTTTGACGAGAGGTCCCTCCCCCCCCCCCCCGGTGCTTTTTCCCGGAGAGTCGCCTGACGTAGGTCGGTCCGCCTCAATGGGTTTTCCCTCATTGTAGCTTGTGGGGAGTTATAATGGGAGCCGGGGGTTTGCGAGGGGGGAGATTCGTAGGGGTGCATATTCGTATGTGTCTAGTGATAACGCACGTCAAGGCGTACGGGCAGGTGCGCTGCGGGGTGTCGTGATAGTACCGGGCTAGTGGGAGTAGTGGTACTAACGCTCAGTTGTTTTATAGTTGTCGAGTATTTATCGTGAGCGAAGAAACAAAAACACTATCACAAACACATGGGCATGGGCATTGGCACCGGACATGTAGAATGACTGGTAAGGATACAATTCCACAAACGCGGCGATGATCAGATGTGGCCGAGGCCAGCGAGATGACGAAGTCCTTCGATCAATGGCATTTGCACAAGGATCACAGGGCATTGCCGGGCGACGGCTGGTAGAAACCCTCGGAACATCCCCGCAATCCCCTCGGCCTGAAGGATGGCCCAGGAACATAAGAGAACACTCCGTCCGTGGTCGCCTGAGAGGACTTTGACCTTGACGACATCTGCTGGCATGCAAACGAATTGTGCGACGAAACCAGAAAAGGCTGCGCATATTACATGGAGTCTAAGGCCTTCCCGGACACCCCAGTGCCTCACCTCTTGTTTGGCATGATCATACGACGCCAGTTGTGCTCCAGATAGAAGAGCCTGCCTGGTGATCGTCGCGCCTAGTCCACGGTAGAGGGCGTACACGCCGCCCTCGCAACGGACTATGACCGAAACTACAGCTAGCATCGAGCCGTAGCGCACTGGACCCCCAGCCTGCGCCTGTAGCCTTGTGCGGATCATGTCAATCGGATTTGCGAGCGCAGCGCTGAAGGCTCCAGTTGCCATGCCCGCGGCAGATTTGCGCAGAAAGCTGCCCTCCCGCATGCCTATCGCGTTGCTATCCCCGCCCAGACTGCTTCGCATGCTCGGGTAAAGCCCCACCCTCAGGCCAGTGACCGAGAACGCTCGCAGCCATGTCGCCTGAAGGCCGGGAAGCCAGAGCATCCCGAGCCCTCCCTGGGTGTAGAGTGTGCGAGCCGCCTCGATCAGGCTCTCTCCGCACGCACCTGCCGATCTGAGCTGCCTGCGCACTTTAAGCACCTCAAACGGGTTGAAGATCGTGTCGGCGATCGCCGCGCCCAATCCGGAGACGAGGACCTCGCGCGCGGCGCTCATTCGGACGGTGAGCGCTCTGTTTCACAGTGGTCTTTCTTTACATGGACTTCTTTATTTGTAATGTCCAAACGATCGAACAATCCTCCGGCCCCCCTGTTTGATTGAGTTTTGTAATAGAGTGCAGCTCTTAGTCCCGTGGGGTTTTATTTGCGTCCTCACGTGTGTCTCGATCCTTCGCCGTGGCTACTAGCACTGACCTCTATCCTACTCGCTACTATGGGCAAAGCGCAAAGCGCAAAGCTCATGCTATAGCTATAGCTATAGCAAGTAGACTCGAACATGGTACCCCCGCCGGCGAGCCTCAGAGCCACAGCTCCCTTTCTCCCTTCTCGCTTCGATCTCGCCAACTCTCGCGCGCTACACGCTTGAAATGTCTCAAATTGATGTCTCGACCGCTTCAACTCCAAGTCCAAGTCTTCCCGTCGCACCCGCGAGTTCTAGGCGCCTTCGAATTTGTCGTTGTTGGGTTTGCCGCAAAAGGCTGCGGCGCACCTATCCACCCATCGGAGGGCGTGACCCAGGAACTATCGTTAAAACGATAGGGTCATGGAGCGCGCGCCGCCTCCCTCCCCCGCTCCCCCGCTGCCGCCCCAATCGTTTGCAACGAACAGCTCCGGGATCGCGCTGTTCGACGGCCCCGGGGTTTGAATCTTCTGAAGAATTCCTTCGTCATCCTTTCTTCGTGTTCCAGCACGTCGAAGCTCCTCTTGTTCGTCGGCATCGATTTCCTCTGTATCTCACTAATTTCTTCGTTTAGCTCACGCATTCTGTCCAGCCGCTTGGCGTCGGGACCCTCTGTGGTCTAGTGTTATTCCATTAAGGCCGCCACTAGCGTTCGTCGATGGATGGCTCTCGCTATCGCCTGCGGGTCTTCGGCTTGGCGGTTCGCCCATAGCAGGTGTGTGGCCGCCGCTTTCTTTGCGTTTGTCCAGGCGTCTTCTACGTCGGCGCCCGGCATTTCCGCCTTAATGTGGCCCCGCCATAGGTGGGTGATGACTCTTTTGGTATATTGCGCTTCGAGTGCAGCGCTCGCTGTTTATGCGTACGTCGTACATTTTTGCCGACTCTGTATCCAACGATTTCAAAAGTTCCTAGAACCGGTAGATGGTCCGAGGCTCCCCTCCCCGTGAAGAGAGAGTCGGATGCGGGCCTATTTTCTGCCAGTTGATGTTCGAGAAGGCTATAGGCGTGTATATTCTGTCTATCCGCGTGTGAACTGCTCCCGAGAAGAGCCTCGTGTAGCCCCCTCTCTTGAGGCCGTAATCGGCCGTAAGGGCACGCCCATCATGCGCACGACCTAGAAAGAAGTAGAAGGTTGTCACCCGACACATATGAGCCACCTAAGACCTAAGTTGTGGCGACCAAGGACACCCACACATGCTCATTCGGGGCCAATGCATCGCTTAAACAAATAGCTTCGGCACCCGCCCGCCCGCGCGCTCACGAGCATACGCCACATGACCACGCGAAGTATGCCGCTAGAGACCGATCACAAACTTTTCAATGGCCTATTTGCATATGAGCCTACGTGGTATACACAATGAAAGCATGTGGCCAGTCGACGGAGAGGGAAGGGATTGAGAGGCATGTTGTCAAATAAACCTTCCCTCCTTGGGAGATGCAGGAAATGATAGCAGGAAATGACAATCAAATGATCAAATCATCTAGTCGGCATCGTTTGTTAATTAAGCCTCTTCAGAAACCCGGAATAGAGTTGAGCAGTGCAGCCTCGAGCATTGGGTCTACGTCCTCGGGAAGTTCTTCCATGTCGCATCCTGCTCCGTGGCAAGGCAAGCTATCACGGAACCCTCCTCCCGAATGGCGGAGTTGCCCAGGCGCTGGAGCATATGCAACCTGCTCATCAGTCAAAAAGTAGCAGACGGAAAGGAAGATGAAGATAAAGAAGGTGCAAAAGAGAGCGAGTAGTGCCGTGTAGAAGGAGACCGTCTGCAGCCAATTATACTGTCGTTGGCCAAGCCATCTTCGCAAATAAAAATCCACAGTTCGTTGTCCCCACAATCGCTTGTTGAAGCGTTGGATCCACCAACGAAGCCCGAAGCCGCAGCACAGTACGCCTAGTGTAATCGCGGCCAGCACGAGAAAGGCCAACCGCAGAAGCATGTGCAGACGAGGCACCTACGCATGGATGCGTGCAAACGTTAGTGAACATGGGGTGGTGATGTAATAGGGAGGAAACCAGATTCTCACCGGAGCGCTAGGCTTTCGCCAAAGAATGCTCACCGGCTGGGACGAATGAAGGCAAATGAGTGGGCTGGCGTGGGCGAAGCGTGCGACTCACCTCCTTAAGCACGACCGCGTTGACTTCCGTCGGAACCCCGCGGAAGACGCGGGGCCCCTCGAAACTGTAGAGAGAATCTAAAGATCTGCCCTCGCACATGAGAGAATCGAAGTTGAGGAACACGGGTAGAGACGAGGAGGGGATAAGACTCTGCCCTAGCCCAGTCACGTGCAGGGCGATCTTATCGTCGTCAAAATGCGTCGAACAGGACGTCACAAAGTGTCGAAGATTCATGGGGTCCGTCTCGATCCTCACCGCACCTTCACCGGTGACTATGGCATCTCCAGATCCAATGTACACGCCTAGGAATCCATAGACGTCGAAATGAGCAGATGATTCAAACGTCACATTGTGCATCTCCATCACAGTCGATCGGGCCGGCATCAGCAGGGGAAAGGCAAGTCGATCGTCATTGTAGCATGCAGCCATTTCGAATTGGTCGATGTGCAACCGACGGAGAGTGACGTTTCGGATTTGAACCTTCCATCCCAGCACCTCAGCCTGAGGGTGCAAGTGCCCTCCTAGTACTTCCTGCGGGAACCTCACATGGGAGATGGAGTCCTGAACACGGGACTCAAGCAGCGAAGACATCCATGAAGGCGATTTATGACAGCCGTCCGGCATGGAGCCATCCCGCAGCCATGGCCAAGAGACGAACGCGAGCGCGAGTCCGTATGAAGCTGCAAAAGTGAGGAAAGCCAACAAGACCGGAAGGAGCACCAGCAGCCCGCAGGACCACGTGACGCAGTCTCGCGCTTGTTTGCTCTGCATCCAGCTTGGCGCCTCATGCAACACTATCGAGCCGATTTGTCGCGAGAAGAAGGAGCGCCGTGTTGCTTTCTGCGCCATGAGAATTGTGCGGGCTTTCTGCCAGCCTTGTGACACGGTTTCCTTCGCCCCAGATATGGCTGTCCAGCGCCGAGAGCTTGGACTCGTCGTGCCCGAGAGCATGGACCATCGCAGCCCATCCGACGATGCTTTGCGGCCCGTACTGGGTTGCTTGGACGAGCCCGCGTGCTCGTACACGGGTCCAAACGAGTTGGGGAGCTTGCTCTCGGCGTCGGCTCCTTGTTTGGCTCGCCAAGCTTCATTTCGCCAATCGCTCTCCGTGTTGATGGATTGCTCTTCAAGCGGTGAGAGTAGGGCATCTGACATGTCGATTACTAGGCCGGCATCGCCGGTCAGCGGGGCCGCGTGGCGCTCCTCGATGGTGTCAGTCGAGCGCCGGCCGTGTGCGAGCTCGCTTGTGCCATGAGACGAGTGACGGTAGATGCCTTCGGCAATGGCCTTGGCCATCTCCTCACTGTCGCCATCGGCCTGCCGAGGCTGAGGATGAGGCAGCGCCGGAAGTCGAGCCCGGGGAGGAGGAGACGGAAGCGGCTGCTCGCCCACGATCCGGAAGCCCACCACCTTCCTCGGCTGCTCCTCTGGCTTGCCCATCTCGAGCTCTCTCTCTCAAGATGCCTCCTCTCCTCTCCCTCCCTCCTCTGCCCCTCTCTCCCACGAGCACACACACTCTCTCCCTCCCTCCCTCTCTCCCTCCTCCCTCCCTCCCTCCCTCCCTCTATCTCTCCCCCCCTCTCTCTCCCTCCTTCTCCCAACCCGCTTCCTCCTCGGCTCTGCGGCCCCACGAGCCGATCCGGCCCGCTCCCAACCACCTTCCTTCCTGGATATCTTTAACCCTTAATCAGGGGATCGTCACTAGATGCTCAGATGTAGAGTAGAGTAGAGAGTCATCAAATACCTATCTATGGTAGTAGTCGGGCGGTCATTCACCACTGAGAGAGAGCAGGCAGGGGGGGGAGGGGGGAGGGGAGAGAGAAACAAAGAGCGAGTAGATAGAGTGATAATCATAACAACGTTGAGCGTTAGTGCTGCTACTCTCACTAGCCTTGCACCAACACCAACACCAACACGCAACACGCCAACCCACAATCAATGCACGTAATGCGTAATGCACAATGCACAATGCACATGCACATGACCGCACCAAATCCCAAGGCACAAGCACAAACAAAACTAAAACAAAGTACAAAGTACCTGATACCTGATTATACCTTGCCTCTTGCAGGCCCCCGGCTCCCTTTAGAACTCCCCACAAGCTCATTGGTCATTGGCGGGTGAAAAATCCCCGAAAGGCGTTTAACGTTTAACACGGAACAAGCGTTAAACGACGCAACCCTTATGGCACAACCCACATATCACATATCCCATATCCCATATCCCCCCCCCCGGGATCCGGGCCCCATGGGCGAGTCTGTGGGAGTCCCTCAACACTAATCTAGTGCACAACGTATTCAAAGCGGGCGCCCTTACTTACAACGCCCTATAGCAAGGAGCAAGGAGGACTGCTCGGCATATGTCGATCGAGCACCTACTACCGACTACCGAACACCTTCACTCATGAAGGCCGCATAATTACATAATTCACAAGGAACCAACAACAGGCCTGCCCGGAACCCGCGCTTTGAACCAGGCTCGTGGTAGCGCACCCGAGCCGAACCCCGGATACCGAAGACAAAGGAATGAAGGGGGGGAGGGGAGGAGGTGGAGGAAAGGGAAGTTAAGGGCGGTGACAGTAGGGATGGGGAAGTACCCTAGTCTAGTAGGTGTGTAGCCCAGAATCTTCAGATGTTTTTTTTTACATAATTCACAAGGAGTTTCTAGACTCATGGGAAAGCGTAGTCGCCCACGCGCTGCGCGTCCTCGAACAAGCGTCGGAGCGTCCGCCATCGGATGCCGAGAAAACGGCTAGTCATGAAAGCGAAAATCTGTCTGAAGAGTCGGATGAAACGGAGCATGAGCATAAAGAGATCAAGGTCATGGTCTCGGAAGACGAAAGATTCATATTAGCAAATTCAACAACATATGGTTGCATACCAACACCGATTATCTGAGAGAAATCTCGGACACCGGAAATGTAGCGAGCTCAAAAGAGATACAACACTACCACTTGTGCAGCACGCAGCACCGTCATTTTGATGTTTGATGGCTCGCGGCCAGCCGCGCAATGCATGCGCGCGAGAGGCTGGCAGCAGATGCCAGCAAGGGCGAGGTGGAGGGCGCAGGCGACGCTGTGCGCCCGCGCAGGGCTTTGGTCTGCATGCCCCGGTGTAACCGTGCCCGGGGAACGCAGGCGCGCGTCGCACAGTGCCAATTCTGCTGCTCTTTCGTGCTGGTCGACGTCAATTTCGAATTTCGCACGAGCGCGCAAACGTTTTCGGGTCTGTGTGTTGAAATGGCGTCAAAAATGTGCATATTTCTCATTAGATTCTGCCGCCTAGTACACCCATTACCAGTAGCATACCGTAAGATCTTGTGATAAAACCTCTATCTTGACTTGGTGAATTTTCACCCTTAGAAGTTAAAAGCCCTGTTTGACCGCCCTACGCCCTACCATGGATGTGGAGGCGGATGCCGTGAACACGGAACACACAGGGAACACCGCTGAAACGAATTTTGCGACTGAGGACTTTGCGGAGACGGAGTCGCTGGCTGCCTGCCTCCCCCCTGCTTCCCTCCCGAGCCCCCTACATGGCCGCCATGAGCGAAGCCGAGGTGGAACGCCTCCTGGAACGCGTAGCAAACGGCGTTGTAGGCGCAGAGAGGTATGAGCTGGCCGCACTGCTCTCCAAGACTGCAGCCAAGGCAGAAGGTGAGGCAGGGCTGGCCGCGAAACTGCACGTTCTGTGTCTGCCTCCTCCCAGACAGGCGGTGACTCTGGCGACCTTGCCTAAGCGTGCTGAGGTGCATCGACCCGATATCGGCGCTGCCAAAGCGTTTTGCCCGTGTGCTCACAGATCTCTCCCTTGGCCACAGATCCCGTCCTGAAAAAGCTGGGCAGACTGAGTACTAGCTTCGTAGATTGGCTTGGCGCAGAAGAGCCACTGGTCAAAGCGTATGCGTCATGCATCCTTGCAAATATTGCATTTATTGAGGAGGGACAGGAGGCCGTGTTTAATGCTGGTGGCATCACTCCATTGTTGTCGTTGTTGAGGGAACATCAGGATACGAAGGTTCGTGCTTTCCATAAGACTACCGCCAACGCTGAAGTGCGAACCCCCCTCCCCTGTCATGCAACCACCCACCCCCCTCCTCAATCACACCCGTTACGTTTGATGTGGCACCTCTTGCAGGTGAAGACTCACGCAACAGCTGCAATCCAAAATCTAACCTTCAAGAATGCAGCATGCTGTGCATCGGTCTTGCAGGCCCGCGGTGATAAGCTTCTGAAGAGGTTGCTGAGCCATTCGACTGAAGATGTCGCGCAATTCGCTGCTGGCGCAATCGCTAATTTGCAGCTATATCGTGGAGCTGACGATGGATCCAAGGGGGAGCGTGATAAGAAGAACGCCGGGTGTGGGGGTCCGAGCACCAATGAACAGACTCGCGCGGCTACGTCCTTGCAAGCGTTGTGGAGGGGACACAGAGGACGACGATGGTGAGACCTACCCCGTCCTTACATGCACGCCTAGGCTGCAATTTGCTGGTCCACAATGGCAATTCCTGACGCAAAGCACTGAGCGCTTGTTCTTTCCACCCTTTTGCTGGCTTAGGTACGTGGATATGAAGAGGTGGTCCGAAAAGAAAAAGCCGCGATACTCCACCTTCAGCGTCCATGCTGTGCGAAATGAGCTCGAAACTAGTCAAAAGCGGATTGGCCCCGCAATGAATCGCCTATCTGTCATCCCGACCCAGAATCCCTTGTTGCCTCCTACTCGAGCTGAATCTGCAAGGTTGGCACCACCTAGCTTGCTGCCACCTCTCAGTCGCCATGCACCTCTCCCTCCACTGAGCAGTCCCAAGCTCCCCTCACCCGGGTTGCTGGCCCCGCGTCCCCCCTTGGGGCTAGCACGCTGAGTTGCGGGCCGCCATAGTCATTTATTCACATCGGGGAGAAGTCGCAACCAAGAATCCCTCAAACTAACTAGGAGGCTAGGTACGAGCACAATCGTGGAAATTCTTCAAGCAACCAAGCAATGATTGGCCAAGTGAGATGAGGAGTGAGCAGGTTTGTTGGAGGCCAATAGCCGTCCGACGACCATGGAGTTCGCTATTTCGAGGACTGTGGCCAACGAGCCATATAGGTAGGCAACAGCGATCTAGGCATTTTGTAGATCCTTACGGTGGTAATGTGCAGGGAATGTGTCATGAAGGGAATATGTGCGTGGTGCGCTAGGAAAGTCCCTTTTGACAGCTCCTGTCTTACGTGCAGCGCCCCCCCCCCCCTCCTCCCCCCCATTGGCGAGACGGCAGCTGCCCCCCCCACCCCCAACATGAAAAATACTGCCGACTTCTTATTGGGCCTACATACACACGTCGCTCACAGTGTTTTCAAAGACAAAGACACCGCCCTTACCCTTACTACTTACTATTCCCGCTACACGGCGGGAGACTGAGACTGCGCATGCAAAGAGGGTGCAACTCGAGGTTCCTTTTTTTTGTCACGCCCCTCCCGGCTTTTTAGGTATATAATTTCTACCGACCCCTAACTTCGCCCCTAACTCGGAACACGGGGACCCAT
>CM030932.1:2602718-2746718 GCA_018136815.1 Isochrysis galbana
GCCCCAGTCACCATCACTCCATCCGCAAGCGTGTGAATGAGCTTCAGCATGCGTGCGAGCATGACTTGAGCGATCGCAGTGTCGTCATAACTCGCCAAAGAGGTGCGATTCACAAGATGGATGTCAATTGTGTAGAGCTCCCGATTCCCCGCTCGCTGGAGGCTCTCGGCCGCGATTGCGCGCGAGACCCGCACTCGGCGGTCGCGCATGAGCGTGGATGCTGCGAGTGCGAGGACGGCGTCGAGCGCACCGCTGGCCCGCTGGAGAAGAGGGTCCTGAGGGGCTTCGACGGGCGCAAGAAGCTCGGCCGCACCGGCGAGGAGCAGCTGAAGCAGCCGGGGGGCGGTAGTGATCGGAGGCGGGAGGCGGGTGCGTGCCATGGGGCCTGCAGGGGAGGAGGCGAGGAGGAGAAGGGAGGGGAGGAGGGGAGGGCGGGGGGCGGGGGCGGGGGGCGGGGGGGCGGGGGGCGGGGACCTGCGGAAGCTCCTTGGTGCTCACGCCAACTGCGCTGATGATCTCTATCCTGCCAGGGTCTATCCCGACGATGAAGGCGCCTTCGCTTCCGTTTGACCACCTTGTTTGGGCTACGAAGTCCGCGGGAGATGCAAACAAACCGCAAGAGGGCAGGCGGTTGTTTTCCCGCTCTTTCTGCGTTGATGTTCGCGCTAGTCGGCGTTTGTTGCAGGTCGGTGTCCTTTCGCAGCCAGCACACCGCTTTAGCTGCACACTTGCGCCAATCCCGTCGGTGGAGAAGGCGTAGTCGAATCTCTGCCAAAACCCGTAAATTAATTGCTCAATCGCGGGGTGCATCACGTCGCGTTCGGAATCCTGGAACATACCGCGCTTTTCCGCAATAAGCGATTCGTCGTTCTTGCCACGCCGTTTTTTCCTTGGTGGTAATGATGCTGAGGCGGGAGCTGCTTCTTCAGCTGCGAACGATCTTAAGGGTGGCAGGTCCCAGACAACCTTATCTTTTCCACGACCGTCGTTTGCCACAGCAACCGAACTCTTTCGCATTTTTCGCTGTCTTCCTCCAACAATGGCGGAGAGCCCCCACCGGGAAGCGAGCTGCATGGCTTGCTCGCCGTAGAAGGTTCCGAACAGAAAGTGGGGAGGCGGAGCGAGTGTGGCGAGGAGGAGCGTGTATATGAGCGGCATGGCGTGTTGTTTTGGGCGCGCGTGGTGCTTGGTAGCGGACGTGAATTTGAGCGATGCGGCGTGCGCCATCCAGAGCACACCCCGTCGCAATGACCTTCCTTTTCTTGTTAACGGCGTGGAAATGGAAATGGTGGCGGTTTAGCCTGCCAAAGGGTAAGGGCCTCACCTCAAGAGGGCAGCATATGATTAATTCGATGCGTAGGCCATAACACTAAAGACGTGACGTCCGGCGGACGACACGCACCCAAAGTTTTTCGGATAATAATGTTAAAGGCGGGTGCACCATGTCGATCTACCTTCAATACAGCAAAGACAAGTACGACGTCATTCGGCTAAAAGATGCGATACTAAGGTTGTTTATAGTCTTTGTCGCTGCCATCTTAGTACCAGGCGGCTTTACCATGGCATTCTTACAGAAGTCAGGATTGAACGCCGCCATACAGTTTGGAATCGCGCTGGGAGTAAGCGTCGCAATAACCTTCCTTTTCTTGTTAATGGCGTGGAAATGGAAATGGTGGCGGTTTAGCCTGCCAAAGGGTAAGGGCCTCACCTCAAGAGGGCAGCATATGATTAATTCGATGCGTAGGCCATAACACTAAAGACGCACCCCGCACATCGTCGCCCGCCGACTGTGAAGTACATCACCACCTCGCCGACCGACGCGGTTCCCGCCGGGCAGTGCCTGGACACCTCCGCCGCCCGACCATCGGCGCAAATGCCGCGGAGATCCCGTTTGTACTATAATAAGGGGGTCCTTTAAGTAGAACTTATACCGTCCACATGGGGGGCACTTGCGGAAAAAACAACCAAACCTGAGGTTGCACCCTCTAATACCAAACAGAAACATCATTAAGATTCAGGGCTAACACATACTACTAGACCGGTATCCTCTACCTCACGTCTGACACCGCCCTTACTTCCCTTCCTTACGCCTCTATTACCTATATTAAGAAGTTTTTTAATATTAAGAAGTTTTACGCCTCTTTTACCTTCCACCTTCCTCCCTCGTTCGTCGTTCCTTTTTCGTTATGACGATAGGGTCATGGAGCACGCCACGCTCCCCTCTTCTCTCTCCGCCCACCGTGCCGCGCCGGCCGACCAAGACATGGAGGACGCCATGCAACCGCACCGCCCGCCAGCCAGGGCCATCCCGATGCGACCTACGACCTACGGCACGCCGACGCAAGTACGCGCGCTGTGCGAGAGCCGATACTCCCCCGCCCTCTCCCCCTCCGCCCTCTCCCCTCTCGTCTGCCCCCCCCCCCCCCCCTCCCCCCCCCCCCCACACACACGACGCCGACAAGACAAGTACGCGCTGTGCGAGAGCCGATACCCTGCGGGAAGAGAGAGAGGGAGAGGCTCGCGCGGGAAGGCTCGCGCGCGGTCGTGATCATGTCGGCGAGCGCGCGGATTGGCGTGACTGTGCGGGTGGCCCCTGTGTATGTGGTGTCTGGCGGGGCCCCCCATATGGATGGATCGTCGAAAACGGGCACGCACCGCGCCCGGTTTCGATTCGAAGTTGAGCGTTTTAGCCCTTCGCGACTGTATTTAGCGTCTTTTGTCAGTATTTGTGTTTGATTACGTTTTGTGTTGGGGACCTGGGGGGGGGGGGGGTCCTGAGTCCTAATGGGCCCCGGATATGTGCTTGTTGGGTGTATTGCCAATACTGTATTGGGAAGTTTCTACTGAAAAAATTCTCAATTTCCTCAATTCTGAGATGGTCCTTTTTTCACCCCTACCCCTAATAAAAAACCTGTTTTTAACCGCCCTACCCCTACCTACCATTCAGCACCAAGCCCCTAAGTAGAGCACGAAGGAACGGGCCGCAAGGCGAGTGGAAGGAGTGGTAAGGAAAGCGGGCGTGGCTCCAAGGTAGAAGGGCAGGGCCGAGCGCGCGGCGAGACTATTAAGAAGTTATTTTTAAGAAATAACATTATGTAGTAATTGTTTTATAATGATAGTTTGGCTTTAGTTCATGACTAAATCAGCGCTAATCTTTTGTATAAATAGATGGGACCTCTCAACCATCAACCACGGAGATGCTATCTATGTGAAAAACACACAAGAGACCCGCTTTGTGACGTCTGGACGATACACTCGATGCCGAATGCCGGGTGTATCTGTGAAGGGGATGACAACTCGCCATCAAGCCACCGCCTCAGCCTTTCATTGACACATGTTCAGTTAAGTTGGACGTGGGGCTGCTTTGTAGCGAGGGCATTGCGCAGCTCCTGGCCGAACTCGTCGAGCGAAAGCGAGCCTTTCTGCACCACCATATCGACCCCAGGTAGTTGCACCAGTCGAGCGTAATCTAACGCGCCCGAGTGCATGCACACAACGCCCCCGAAACCAAGCTCGTGGAGTTCTTGCACCAAGTTCGTGCCCAGCATCTCAATCTCGTCGTCGGCTCCAACGTCGAAGGTGAGGTGCTGATCGACGATGATGAGATGAGCGGCTCGTGGTGTCATGCCAGGTCGCGCAGGTGCACGTCCCATCGCAACGTCTATGAAGGCGTCAACCTCCGCCATTGAGGCGCCAAGCATAGCGCAATGATCAGCGCTGCAACCAAGAACGGACCTCGACAATGTGTCTAGCATACGACGCATCATTGCAGAATCATCTACACCGTAAATGACAAGCTCCTCCATGCCCCAGTCGTCCCCGGGTGGAGGCGCCGACTCTTCCCCCGTTGCATCCTGTGACGGCGAGTCAACTGAATCGGGCAAGCTTGACGATGCAGCTGGTACCGTGCGCTGCGGGGCGATGCTGGAGGGCATCGAGGAATTATCTGAAGCCGCCTCGAAGCAAGAGGTGCGAGAAGAGTTTGCGCGAGAGAGCCTATTCGGGCAGTTCGCCTCCTCTAGCGGGGCACTTGAGCGGACCGCCACGTCCCATTCGCCCGATTGGAGTGACGACGGCTCACTGCTCCGCACCGACAAGTCGCCCTGGGACGAGTTGGCATGGCGTTCAGCCGACGTTAGCATTCCGCTGCGAGACGGCGAGGTGGTGCGTCGTGCCCCCAGACCAGAATGTGGACGGCCGTGGCATCGGCTAACATGAGGCGATGTCGAGTAACGTGACGAAGTCACATTCGAAGCGAGAGGCGAACTTGCCCCAAGAGTGAACGCTGCCATCACCGCACGAGGCGGGCCGTCAGCAGCGAACGCTGTCGTTGCACTTAGTTGGGTTGGAGATGGAGACCTCTCTGCCGATGCGAGCGGTCCGTCAGCGACTTGTGAGCTGTCACGCCTCCGAATATTGACCTGACGAGCCGTTGCGGCAGCATCAGACGGGGTTGCTGCGTGTACAAGACGCTCTAGAGCTGCGCGACCGATCGATTCAGCGGTCGAGAGCTCGACAGCTGACGGCCGGCGAGCGCTATATGATGGATCTCGGGTTGTGCGTGACGCGGATGGCGCTGGATCGTGCGACGGCTGTGCGGAGGCCGTTGGATGGCAAGAGAGCTGCGCTCGAATTGTTGGCTGCGTTGTGGGCAGAGACTTTGTTGTAGTTTCTGGTGGTTTAGATCGAGACCATAGCGCGCGGCGCTCGGACGTCGGTCGCATGCCGACTCGAGGCCCTGCAGTCTGCTCCATGGCACGACCAAGGGGGCCCGGTGCCGAAACATCTGTGTTTGGCGGAAGCCACGCAGGTACTAGCGCATGGAAAGTGGTGGTGACGATTCCTTGTGGACCATCCGTGGTCGAGGTAAGCCACGCGTCGCCAGCAACGGCCGCGGCAGCCCGAGTCACCGTAGACAGGCCAAGCCCGCCTCCGCGCCCGGGCGGCAGGGCCGCACCGGCCGGGGGCGCCGCTGCGGTAGGTGCCCCAACTGCCTGGTGTGCGGCGCTGCTACTTCGTCGGTCTCCCGCCTCTCCGACTGGGGCCGCGAACGACGTGGCCGATGAGCCAAATCCGCCTCCGCCCAATTCATCAAGATGGGAGGAACCTCGTGCATCAGTATGGGCGCTGGTACGTAGTCGCGGAGATATCCTTGAAAAAGACGGGATGCCAGAATCTGGCGAACGATTCAGAGCCACAGTCCCGTTGTGGGCACCGGATGGGTCGTGCGCTCGCATGCGCATCTGGACACGCGGGACGAAAGGCGACGCGGCAACGGAGCCGGTCAAGCTGGACCCGAATCCCACGGTTCCGGGGGCAAAATCGCCGTGTGGAAGTGGCTGGACTTCACCATGACTCGAAGGGAGCGAAATCGGCCGTGTAATATTAGGTGCACTAGGATAGAAGCGGCCGATGCTAGGTGTAGAGGCCGGAGAGGGCGATGCGCAAGAGGGCCGTCGGCGCACAACTGCTGGGGCTGTGGGCATCTCAGAAGCCCGATCGGCGAAAATGCGGTCGAGGCCGCGCGAGTGCCCGAAGGCAGCGGCGAGCTGGGACGGCTCGAGCTGGGGAAGTGAAGAAGGGTTTTGAGAAGATAGGACGACATAAAGGTAGTTTTGGTTGGGGTGCCGCTCCCATCCTAGTGAAGAGTTTATGGGAGAAGCGAGCGGAGAACTCGTGTTCGACGTGCGAGATCGTGCACTGTTGCCGGCTTGGCCGTGAGGGTTGAGGCCAAATGAGACGGTGCACCGTGCTGATCCCGCGACACCGTACTTGACGGCGTTGGAAGCGGCCTCCTCGAGCATGATCCGACTGCACAAACACGAGGGAGGCAGGGATCGAAGGCACGTGTGAGGAGGGGCCAGGTGAATTGATACTTACGACCTGGGGGTGCCGTTGGGGGCACGGCCAATCGACAGGATATGGGGACGAGGCCATCGTGTGAGCATGCCAAAGAGTCGTCAAAGTTGACAGAGTGTATGCGAGTTTTTATTGGTGGTGGAGGAGGAATATTCTTACGTTATCTGCTCATCGAACATGAGAACCGGGGGACATTCGGTGACATCGATGGCGAAGTCAGCTGGAAGGCACGCGCGAAGGAGGTCGGCGACGACGGCACACGAAGGACACGTGACGTAGATCCCCGCCTGTAGCTGGAGAACCATGTCATGTAGGTGGGACCAGTTGATCATTTGCCGGTTTTGCTCCCCTAGAAGCTCAATGGTTTCCCTCGCTCCTTCTGGCATGTTGCGCCTGCGGAACGAGAAGTAATGCAAGGCGCACGAGCTCAGCGCACAAACGGCTTACTATCAAGATAGCCACCGCGCTCAAAAGAATCTTTCAGCGTGTGAGATCTCCCACCCTGGTGACCAGGATACTAGTCATCGGAAATGCATAGGCGCCAATACCAAACTCACCAGTCCATTGCGAGCTTTTCGCATAGGAACCTTGCAGATGCGGCGCGGTTCTTGAGGAGATGCGAAAGGCGCGAGTCGGCAGCAAGACGAAGGGTATGAAGACGTTTGGCCTGTGTGACCTGCATGAAGAGCTCACGCTGGTGTTTCTCATGTAATCGAAGCAGTAATGAGGATATCAGTACCTGAGGTTTCCGTGTCAAGTGGGAGACGTGTAAGTGTCGGGCAGGAGGGGGGGGAGGGGGGGGGGGGGGGGGGGCGAATGGGCCATTGCCACGAGATAGTGAAGAAGGCAGATAGGTCAGTGAGTTTGTGCGATTGCACTAGAGGCACAGGGAATGGTCCCACAACGGGTCCTCCATCGCCGGACTGTTACTCACCGCCAAGGCTTTAAGGCTCATCTCCCCCTCGTCGTCGGGGGAGGCCACACCAAGTGTAGTGGCCGCCGCTGCAGCTAGTACAACTCCCGCAAAAAGGCAGCGTGAGTAAAACGCGACGCCAACGGCATGCATTAAGTAAATCGTGAGGATGAGAATGAGTTGGAGGAGAGCAGCGGACGTTGGAGATCCACGCTGATAACCGCGGCAAGGGAGGTTGAGGCCGTACTGGGCGAGAAGTGACGTGTCCGATTGAGCGCAAAGCAATCTGCCGGATGCGCCGATGCAAACAGCCATGCTGAAGTGGACATGGGTGAGGGGCGATGAGTGATGGCGAGCAAAAACAAGTCCAATTGGGGGATGGAGCCCGAGGGTCACCGCACAAGAGATGCTGTGTCTAAGCCAAGGTGCGCTCGAAAAATTGTGTGGGAGCAGTTGGCCCAAGCAGGCAGTAGGCATGGACACAAGTACACTGGAAACCTTGAGAAAGTTCCAGGTACCAGCCGTATCCGCTGAGCGTGCTCCACCAACCATGGGCTGTCCAAAAGCAGCCATGTCTTGTGACACTCAAACACTAATCTTCTCTCTCCTGCATCTGACGTCCCACCCATGATCGCCCACCTCCTCTTCTCGAAATGGCCGCAAGGACGCACAATGGCTGAGAGCAGCCACAGAGGCTCAGCACATGACATCGAGCGAGCGGGCACAATGTGCGGGGAAGCAATCACGAGGCATGGCTCATCGTACCTTATTATCTGCACCACGTACGAAAAGAAAAGCTGCGCCTTGCCCTGATCCTTCATCTTGCTCGCCCCCCATCGCAGGATTGTCCACGTCATTTGTGCTGGAACAGCAAATCCATAGAAGAGGCAGCCCCGCCCCACTTTCATGTCCGAACTATTGAAGGTCGACTGGGCCTGCGCATTGGCCGAGCCCCAGTTAGAGGTGCCGGAAAGATGAGACTGAAGCATGTGTTCCGACGCGCAGGAGGCGTAGCCGAGCGCTAGAATGACGATGGGGATCGTTTGATGAATTCCATGCGATGACCCAAACATGGCCGCCCGGTATTTGCGCTCCACCTATGAGGGAGGGTTGCAAGGAGGTGACATACCCAAGCATAGAGCGCGTTGCTGACCATGATATACTGACGGGGGCAGCATACTGCGATGGACCGCCGAGGCGTGGCGTGCAAATGGGAGACATTAGGGATGATGGTTTGCTCCAAGCCCTATACACAGCCGATGTGGGGGTCCGACAAAACTCCCCTCCCCCCGCCTCCTCTGATTCACCTCTCCCCAACGCCATGCAACGGCTCGGAGCAATAAGGCGTGATCCCACCTGACCACTAAACTCCATTGTGATTGGATGCATCGTAACAGGCCCCTGATGCTCGTTGTCCTCAGTCGAGTCATCCTTATCCTTGTCCTTGGAGTCGATTGCGCCACGGTCGGGCTGCCCCCACTTTGCGTGGCGGAAGGTGGGATTCTTCTCCTTGGCAGGCTCCGGGACCTCGACGACAGGGTCCTGAACGGTGCACACCGCCGTCGAGGCTGGCTGGTGCATCGCCTTAAGCAGCAGCGAGACGGAAATGGTGAGGAAGAGAAGCGCAATGCCGAGCCTCGCATCGGGAGTGCTGCCTACCATCCAGTGGCCAACGAGCGCGGCGGCAAGGGCGAGGGCGCCGAACGGCCTGGCGAGGTGTGCCATGGAGGGCGCTTTGTCCCTGCCCTGCCGGTCAGGCGTCAAAAAAGGGAGGTGGGAGGGGGGAAGGGGGAAGGGGGGAGTGGAGGGGGGAAGGGGCGCCAAGCCCGAGGAGCCGGGGGGGGGAGGTGGAAGGGGGAGAGATGGGAAGGCCCGGCGTGGCGAGAGGCGGAGACGGGGTGGCGTACAATTCTATACTCGAGTGGTGTAAAGAGTAATGGAGCTCTACTGGGATGGGGAGGGAGGAGGGGGGGGGGGGGCGAGGCGGCGGAGGGGGGAGAGGCGCCGGGGGGGGAGGGGGGGGGGGGGGGGGGGGGGGGAGAAAGGGGGGGAGAAGAAAGGGGGGGGGGGGGGGGGGGGGGAAGGGCAGCGGAGCAGAGAAACAAATCTTGGGAGTTGCCGCCTATCGCTCAATACTATTGTACACTACACAATTCTAGTGAACGAGAGAAGCCGCCCACTCCCACCCTGGCCCCATGCACATTCTTCCCCCTTCCCTTCCCGCTCGGGAAGGGGGAGCAAACAGTTGGGGCAGGTGACTCGAATCTATCGCCGTGGTACCCAGCAGGCAACCATGGCGGCTTGCGCGAGGGCGAGCGCCATCGCCGCTCGCATCACAGTCCTGTATCCTGTATTCGCAGGATAAGATTGTAAGATTCCCACTACATTCACACACACGCACATTCACGGGGTATCGGTATCGCGCGCGACACTAAGACACTAAGAGTAACACAGCAGAATGCGTGCGACAATAACATGCAGAAAAGATAAAACGGCGGGGACGGACCTCCGCCTTTCGGGAGTTCCACGCGAGGGGAATCTAATAGGGCGGTCAAACAGGGGCTTTTTTACTA
Organism: Isochrysis galbana; assembly: GCA_018136815.1. Classification (NCBI taxonomy): domain Eukaryota; phylum Haptophyta; order Isochrysidales; family Isochrysidaceae; genus Isochrysis; species Isochrysis galbana. The sequence continues at coordinate 2,612,064 of CM030932.1, forward strand.
TTAGTAAGGGTAGGGCTGATTTTTTGACCGTGGCGCGATGCCCAATAAAAATAAAAAAGCTCCGGGGGGGGGGCCACCTGCCGCCACTAGGGCCCGGTAAAGGTTTTGTGCCCGAACCCCCAAAGTTTTGTGCAAAAATTTTGCAAAAGGTGGCGCCTGCTCCCCAGGGCGTATGGGTTCACGTTGACACGCCCTCGAGAGCCCATTACAGTAGCTTGGGCAAGGTGTTAACCCATCTGGCCTCTTACAAGTGTTGACGCAGGGCACAACAAGTGTTGACACGGTGTTGACGCACTTCCACTCGTCACTGTTGCGGTTGCTGGTTGCTGATTCTGCTTGCTTTAGCGGGCAGCGCGGCAGCGCGCGCGAGGGAATACGCGGTCAAATGACAAAATGCCTATCGGGACACGCGCGGCCCCGCGCAGGTGGAACGCGCAGGCGAGCGCGCAGCGCGCAACGTGAGCGTCGGCCGGTCGGTCGCGCGCAGCGAGTGCGGCGAGCAGCCGGTCCACGGCCGCGAAGGCGGCCACCGCCGTCGCACCTCCGACCGCCGCCGCTGCCTCCTCACGCAGTAGGCGGCCCACGCGTGCACAAGGAGTAGCACGGTCCCATCGCGCCGCCCGTGTAGCGGCAGCAGCGCAGCACGCGCAGCAGCAGGTGCAGTGGTGCAGCCGCGCAAGCTCCAAGTTGGCCATGGTGCCCGTGCCGAAGAGCAACTCCCCACTTGCCACTTGGCCGTGCAGCTCCTCGTGCGCGCGTACGCGCGGCACGTAGCATTCAGTGGGTGCGTGAGTGCGTGGGTGCGTGGGTGCACAGTAGTACACAGCACCGGCAGTGTGGTGTTAACCCGCTGCTGGTACCAACACTTGCAGATTGAGGTGTTAACGCATGTGCCACACCTAGCCGATGGAGGTGTTAACGCAAAGTGGGTCAACACCGGGTAAACGTGAACCCATACGCCCTGCTGCTCCCTGCTCCCACGTGACGTCTGTGATTGATGATTGATGAGCCGCGCCACCAGCGCGACCGGCGTGACGGGCGCGTCGCTCACGCTCAGCGTGGCGGCGGAGGCGAACGACGCGGGCCGCCCCGCGAGGCGCACCGTCGCGGCGCCTGGCGCGAGCCCGAGCACCTCGTCGTCGGCCACGAGCAAGGCGACGCCCCCGCCGCCGCCCTCGAGCGCGAAGCCGCCCACGAGCGGCGTCACGTCGAGCCCGCCGTCGACCCTCGGGGAAACTCTCGTCATGCAGTTGGCGCTGGATGGCCTGGGCCGCGACTCGAGTTGGTGGCTCCACAGTGCATGCACGGCGCGGGTGGTCGCACAGGGCCATCACAGACGTCGCAGGGCTCAAAGTAGGCGCGTGGTTTGGGTGTAAAGGTGATGTGCTCGAGCGGCACGCGTGGGGCGGGTGGATGATGGGCGAGGACCGACGGCTCCGTCCGTGTGGGGTGGTAGAACCAGCCCGTGGCGAGGAGGCGCAACGCATAGCTTGGGGAGAGTCACTGCGTGTTGAGAGGAAAGCGGGGGGGGGGGGGGCAAGCGTGAATTAGCTTTGTTTTGTACCACTGTTTAATCTAAAAAGAAAACAGATATGTTGAAAAACCACCTGGTCCTCTTTTGACGGAACGCGACTTCCCGGTGATCTTTCCCCCCCTTCCTCCTGTGTCTCCGAGTGGGTGGGACGAGATAGTCGGCCACGCAACGCGTGTGATAGAGCGTTCGAAAGAGCGCCCGCCTTCAGCCACTGAAGGACAAAAGTCGCACGACACAAACACCCCGCCTCAAAGACCGGGGACCGAGCCACAGAACAAAGAGGTCAGGGTTTCTGAAGACGAAAAATACATCAGCAAGCTAAACAATATATGGATACATATCGAAACTGACTACCTAGGAGAGGTAACAGACACCGGCAACGTGGCAGAAGTCGGAGAGATCCAACACTATCACCCGCCAGCCAGATGGGAGGGCGGATACAAAGGCCCAAGGCACATGGAGTACCCCCTCGCGGATGAATATGCCATACGAAAAGGAAAGGTCGCACTTGACGCGATAACAGTCGCAGACATTACCAAGGCCACGCTTAAAGCGACCCGGAGCAACGCCCCGCAAGCGGCAAGATTAGCATGGGAGAGAAGGCTGAATATCACAAACGAAGAATGGAAGCACATAGCTAAACTATACACAATGCCGTTATTAAAACACACGGACAAGCACCTCCACTTCAAACATATCACACACAGAAGAATTGGTACTAGAAATAGATTCATAGACACTCAGACAGACATATGTAGGCTATGTCGTCGACACCGCGAAAACTCGTGCCATCTAGCGTGGTGTCCCGCGACGAAAACCATATTCGAGACCATAGACGCCCTCAACAACTACACTCCTCCCCCCAGAAAGGACACGCACACAGAAAATAAAGGATAGATTATTTGCATATCCTGGTACGAACACTCCCGAAAGCCTAAAAGCACTATACGTGATAGCGTGGAAATATATACTAAGAGACTTCTACAGAGTAGAATTTGAGTCATACGAATACCACTACATACCTATCCTAGAGTCTACACTAGTGAGATTCACTACATTAGTCAGGAGCCTCACCCCGCCAAAAGCGCACTGCTCTGCACGCACGCACAAAGCCGCTCAAGGGAGAAAGCCCAAACTCAAGAAATCGCTAGAACTCAGCGCCCCCGTATTCATTGAAAACGAGAAAGGCAGACTACAACTGAGCGAAAACACCCGCCTCGTAGCAAAAGCACTTGGCCTCGCTGAAAGACTCGCATAACATGAGGCGTCGGCCCGGGGAAACTTACCATCCAAGAACGCGATCGATCACTATAGGTCATCTAAGAGGAACGCCGCGCGCACTAAGCCAAGGGGCCATGGAACAACTCTAAAAACAAACGGGTCACTCAGTGGCACAGGAGGGAGCGGAGAACACGCCGCCGAGGACAAGTGCACACAGCTCCGCTCGGACCCCCCACATATCCCGAGCCCCTAAGTAGAGCACGAGGGGAGTTGCCGCAAGGCGGGGAATGAGGGTGAGGAAGGGAAGGGGGCGTGGCTACGAATATGCGAGTCAGTGCCACGGGGGAGGCGAGAATATTAAAAGGTTTTTTTTTTTGTGTCTCCGAGTGGGCGGCCGACTCTGTCTCGTCTTATCCTGTAAACAGGCGCGAGACTTACCGATTTTCCGGTGGGCGGAGCTCTCGCTCGCGCCCACCCCCTTCTCCGCGCTCTCTCTCCCCTCTCCTGCGGCACGCGCGATGGTGCGCCTGCGGCAGGCCTCCAGCTGCCCTCTGGCGGCCCCTGGAGGCTCCTGGAGGCCAGCTCAGGGGGCAGAGGAGGCTGGGGCTGGGCCCTGGCCTCCCCTGCCTCTCCCTCGCTGGCGCTCCCGAGCCTCTGGGGCCCCCACGCTGCACCTGTCTGCCTGTCGACCAGGGGGGGGGGGGGTTGGAGCATTGGGCTGGTCACGAGGGGCCAGGATGGGCGAATGGGGCGAGCCTGTGGGGAAGGAAGTGGGTCAGTAGGGCAGTGGCCTCCGGGCAAGCCATCAGGCATGCCAGGAGGATGGGTGGTTCCTCCCCCATGGCAGGGGAGGAGTGGAGAGAGGGGGGGGCTCGTGCCCCCCCATGGGTCAACCAAGTATAAACTTAGTTGTGCATCAAGAAGACGGATGCATACATCCAGTGGACGTATCCATAATGGACGTACTCATAATACAGTCTAGCTAGTCAGGGTGTAGCTTTTGAAGCTGGGCGAATCAAGGTCGCCGTTGTGCAGTTTTCTCGTAGCTTGCCCGGCAAGCACGTAATCGTGGGTATTGCCACGCGTTCTAGGCGATGGGATCCAAAAAGATGTGTGAGAACCTAGTGGCGATAAGAGCAAGGATCTCCTGCTGCGCCTCCGCAAAGGAGGCATGCTTCGACTCGACAAGAGTATAGAGCTGCCGTGAACCCGAACTACGTGCCATGAGCCAGCCATCAGGATCACGTGTTGAAATGTGTCTCACCCCCCCTGCCGCCGATGCTCGTAGATCGTGCTGGGCGCGCATGATTTGCCGAGCTAGACCAACAGGCACCGATCGCCTGGGAGTAGCCCCACCATCCAGTCTCCAGCCCAGCCTGCCAACCATGGATCCGCTTGTTTGTCTGCCGCCAAATGCGCCGGGTGAAGCCATCATAGCGAGGTTGCAGTCATTAAAGTACAGATATCGGGTCGTGTCTCCCACGTCCGGTTTGCGCACTACTGCACCGAGAGTGCCGCTAAGAACTGAGAGTTCGGCTGCCAAATCTGTGCCAAGGGACGCGTACCAAGCGCCATCTCGCCATTTACCGTCGGCCTCGCCAACCAATAACGACACGGTCAGACCATGGGCGCTGTAAACGACCAATCGAAACGGTTCGAACGCTCTCACATGAGGCTCGTGTCTATTACACCAGCCAGATTCGGGTGTGGATGAGGCTGCAGCCGCAGCTGAAGCGGTGCACGCGGCGGCGATGGATCCTGCGATGGCTCCGGTGCCCTTGACTGCCGCCGATGTACGTCCATCTGCATGGTCCCCTCGACAACCGTCGACCATGCTCGTTGCTGTTGTCACAGCCTCTCCTACCCTTGCCTCGGATAAAGAAGTTGTGACTAGTGGTGACGACTCAAAGAACACGTCTCCGATAACGTCTTTCTTGTCGCCCAAGCTGAGGCCCCATAGCATGTCTTCCCCCGACGCACATATTTCCTTGCGCTGGTCTCCAGCTCCGCTGGAAGAGCCGCCATTGCCGGGCCCTTCCAAGGCAGGGCTCAAAATTGTTGTTCCCGTACGTCTTCCCGAAGCGCCCTCTCGGTTTGAGTCAGTCTCCGATTTGTTGATGTACTCTCCGCGCGGAGAGATGCCTCCCAGCCCAATGGCACCAGGCTGGCAAGGCAGCCAAAGACGTGGCACCGACAGGCTGGACCAGCCCCTGTCGCCCGCAAGACCCTCCTGGATGCCTCCACCCGCCACAAAGCCACCCTCCTTGCCATTAGCCGCACCCTCAGATGTCAAAGCACAAAGCAGTAGGTCCAAGGCGACGATTTCCTCCGTTGTATCAACCTCTTCTTGAACTACTCCCCCTTCCGGAAATCCTGACCTCTCGGCGACCTTGGAGCCGCTCGTCAGGGCCGGCGCTCCAGCGGAGTCTCTGTGGCCATCTGGCGCACAGTTTGCCAGGTGCATGGGTTGCCATGGTTTGACCTGACGGCGTGCATCCTGCGGTGGCGGATGGACGATTCCACTCACTAGACGGTGGACCGCCCGTGTCGAGTCCCTGTCCAACGAAGACCAGACCAGCCTCTCCGCCGTCAAGTCATCGTTCCATCCAGAGGATGCACTGCTCGAACGGCAATCATAAGAGACCAGAGCATGGCACACTGACGGATACGAGAACATGAGCGAATTCATCATGCACTGCACCCGCATGAAGGCCGTTTGGTCGAGCGGCAAGTAGCTCACTCCGTCCAGAGCGGTCAGGAAATCGCAAATTATGGGACAATTCCCAGCAAGGGCTCCCAGGCCAGAGCCGCTCCCCAAATTGTCCCCCTGCCCCAATGGAGCTGTGGCATGCTCACTGCTAGGCATACGTCCCCCCGCTGCATATATCTCGCCGTCCGCCCGCAGGTTTGCGGCAAGAAGCGCCCTGGGCGCCACCTGACGAAGAAGACGCCGTAGTGACGATACTCCACTTTCAGCTGGCGCGCCATCCGCGCTCGGCGCCTCCGTCCCATCACGGACTGCGTTGAGAGGGCCGCAGCTCAGCACGAGCATGTCATAGAAGCGGCGGAGCGCTGTGCGCAGCACCATCTCGACGTCGTCCGAAAGAGCGGCCGAGGCGGCAGCGGCGTCGGGAGTCGATGCAGACAGGGGGGAGTGATCAAGCTGGTGCACGGCCACAAGCCACAGGTGCGGCTCGGGCCTCAGAATGACGTGCCGACGGCGAGCGGTCGCCACCCACTCGCAGTCGCCATCTGCGCCGAGCGAGGAGGCCACCGAGGCCATTGCCTGGACGAGGGCAACGGCACGGCCCTGGCAGGTGGGAGGAGTCGACGCTGGATGGAACCACAGGACAGCCCGCTCACACGTTCCCTCCCCGCCCAGTCTCGAGTCGAACAGGAAGAGGTGCTCGAGCCGCATCGCTGCGCGCGCGAGGGGGAGAGAGAGAGAGTGGACGATATGAGTTTTCCTCACAGTCGTCGCACTAAGATAGGCCTCAGAGTTTTCTTGTTGTGCGAGTATAATCTGAGTACTGAGGGACTAAAGCCGATCGGCGGTAACGGAGCCCCCTACCCCCTACCCCGAGATGGGGGTGTGCGCGGTTGGTCCATGGCTCATCCGGTGCATGTGGCTAGGGATGCTAGCTAACAAGACGTCGTACGTCCCTGTAAGTTCTAACACTGTACCCCCACCCCCACCGAGAGGTCACACACAAGGTCGATCTAGATCTAGGATCTCTCGAACCTACTTTTATAAGTGGGGGTCAATGGGGGCCTCGCGCCCCCCTCTCTCCATCGCGGACACCCCCCGGGGTGGGCCCGTACATTCAACCTCAGCCCCTGCCCTCTGGCAGGGGCTGGGCATTCAACACTCTGGCCCAGACCCCTAGTGGGCGCGGGCCGCGACTCGCACTCCCACGCCCAGCATGGGCCTGCCCTCGAGCTGACTCCCCCCCCTCCCCTGGTCGCCAGGCAGACAGAGGCCACCGGGAGGCTCCAATGGCCAGCGTGGCAAGCGTGGGAGAGGCAGGGGGGGCCAGGGGCTGAGCCCCAGCCTCCACTGCCCCCTGAGCTGCCCTTGCTGGCCCTCTGGGAGCTCCCAAAGGCCCTCTGAGAGCAGGCCGTGGCGCGCCGCATGGCGACGCGCCGCAGGGAGAGGAGTGGAGGAGAATGGAGAGAGGGAGGGGGGGGGATTTGCACCCCCCCCGATGGAGTGCGGTAAGAAACGGGCCCCGTTTGCGTTAGCAAACGGGCGAAGGGGGGCGGCTGGCGACAGGAGGGGGAGAAAAAAAAAACTTCTTAATAATCACACCGCGCGCGCGACTCTGTGACATTTTCCTGACTGCCGCGCCCGCTTTCCTTATCACTCCCTCTCACATGCCTTGCGGCTCGTCCCCTCGTGCTCTACCTAGGGGCTCAGTGTTCGGGGTTTCCAGTGGCAGGCGGCGTGCACCGATCCCCGACGGTCGATTTCTCGGCCTTCCCTCGCTCCATCGGACGGTCGGTTTCTCTTGTGGTTCTCGTGGGTGTTGTCACGTGGAGAGTGGGGTACGAGGCTGTTTTCCGCGTTGAGCCTGCGATACGGAATCGTGGGGTGTGCAGGGTGCGGCGTTTGGTGGGCGACAGGAGGGGGAGAAGAAGGGAGTGGCTCAAGACGTCCCTGTGGCAGGTATCGGGGGGCGCAGTCATTTATTTCTTCGAGGACTGCTCGCGGCGCGAGCTGTAAGGGCCGTTCTGCTTCTCGACGAAAGGTCCCTCCCCCCCCCCCCCGGTGTTTTTCCGCGGTGGGTCGCCCGACGTAGGTCGGTCCGCCCCACTGGGTTTTCCCCCATTGTAACTTGTGGGGAGTTATAATGGGAGCCGGGGGTTTGCGAGGGGGGAGATTTGTAGGGATGCATATGTGTATGTGTCTGTATCATCACTCCAAGGCGTGCGGGCAAGTGCGCTGAGGGGTGTCGTGATAGTACCGGGCTAGTGGGAGTAGTGGTACTAACGCTCAGTTGTTTTATTATTAGATCTAGGATCTCTCACCTCAATCTCAGTCCTCAATTCCAACTCGTAGATCGTGGGGGGTTGGGCTGATTGGGGTTGAAGGGTTTGGCCCATTCTGGGCGCAGTCGAGGCGTCCGCTCAAGCCAACAAGCGTGCGCTCCACGTGTTGTATTGCGTATTGCGTCGCCGCGATGTGCGATGTGCGATGTGCGATGTGGGTCTCCAGTCTCCAGTATCAAGGCTCTCCTTGCTCAAGTCTCCAATCAAGGATCAAGGAGAAGGGTGTGGGATTCTGCTGTTGTACCCGGGAGTCCGGCACAGGCATAGTGCCGGAGTGAGGGAGGAGTGAGGTGGCCCCCTTTCGGCGGCTCGGACGGTCATCCTGGCTTCCGGGTCCCGGGATCTGTTCGCTTTACATGCAATGCGCAATGCTGCATTGCGTGTGCAGACCGCTGTTGGTGGTTGGTGGGAGTTGTGTTGTCTGGTCGGGTCTGTACCCCGTGCTCCGTGCTCATGCACGTGGTCAGTGCCGCGACTGTGTAGGGGCCCAGCCCGGCAGGCCGGAGGCATTCCCTATGGGAGGCATCGTGTCGACGAAGTGGAAGTGGCCCACTTTGACTTTGAGGCTGGCCACAAGGCGTGGCTGGAGGGTTGGAGTGGCTTGGGTGGCCATGGTGGTCATGGGGTTGTGTGGCGCTCTGGTGGCGGCATGGGCCGTGGCTCGTGCACACGCACACCTAGTCAGTCTTGGCCGCTCCTCGCGGTCGCTTCGGCGGCGCGTCGTTGGTCATGGCCCGATTGGCCGGCGCAGCGGGGGTGACGGCAGCGAGCAGGACGGGGAGCGGCGCGCGCTCCATGACCCTATCTTTTTAAAGATAGTTGTGGGGAGGAGTGGAGAGAAGGGGGGGGACTCGTGTCCTTCCATGGGAAAACCAAATGCTTAAACTTAGTTGAATCTCTGTGTGTGCATGAGACGTTATGAGGGAGCATGGACACATGGGGGAAAGGACGATGGGAGGACATCCACGTGTCATGGGCCGAGGAGCTACAAGACTACCAAATAAAAAACTAAAGAGGCGTCGGAGAAGGCGAGAGGGAGGTCGCGCCTTGTTCAATGTCCTTGGACACGTTGACAGGGCCCTAGTCCGAGGTTCGGGCCATCCTCCATTGCCATCTCAACAAGTGAGGAAGTCTCAAAACTAGCGGCACCACGATGGAATGTGGAGGGCGCAGACCGGAAGGTGAGGTGGGTTCATTGAAGAAGGAAAGGCGGGCAACGGCACCCCAACGACGGCTGTAGGAGGATGTGAAGGAGGTGGCGGCGAGCTTGGTAGAAGGGGCACCGGCCTGCCGCTATAAATGGGCCGCGGACTGCGCAACGAGCCGGACGAGATGGTGAATCTCGGTGGAAGCTCCCGAGAATGAATGGCCTCGTTGGAGCTCGGGCTCGGCTGGAACTGAGTGGGGCTAGGCAGGGGTGGGGATGGAATGTAGAGAGGCTACTGACTCAGGACTCCAGCGCTCGCGCGCGCCTCCCCGCACTCCATCATCGGCCTGCTTGCGAGAAAATGCGCCCGCCGCCCCGCCTAGCCCTCCCTGCCGCGCACACGCTCACCTCGTTTGCGCCCACGGCCCATCGGGCGGGCATAGGGCGCAAGCTTAATGAGCTTCACTAAGCCCCATGAATCGAGCATGGCCGAGATTCGAAAAGAGATTTCGGAGGCGTGTATCGATCATGACCATGCCGTGGCATCCCCAGCATCCTCGTACATAATTGTACTCAACAACTCACCCATTTGTTCCGCGTTGAGCCATTTGTACGCCGCATGAAAGCCGAGAGGCCGTAGTGAGGTAAGGCTGTCCTCGGGCCAATCGCTCGCAGACTCCACGGCGAAGCGGTGCGCCAACTCCCTCGGTGCGAGGCGCCCCCCCACTGCAGGTAGGTGCTCGACGAAGAACACATCCTCACACTGACCACGCGAATATGACGCCGAGTCGAGGGCCCGCAATATTGTCGGCGCGTGTCGAAGAGAGAAGCCGCCATTTCCCGCATGTTGCAGCCACGGCTTGCCCACACACCACAGATCGTCGAGCCGCCAAGGAGCGCCAATATAATCGAATTTGCCCACAAATTCTTGGTCAATACCGCTGCGACATAGCAAAGAGTCGGTCTGAAAGACAAGCACATGCTCCGCAACCGCGGCAACACGACTCCACAGCCAATGCGTGCACATGAGTTCATTATGCACCGCCGGAGACAGATTCTCCACGCCAAGGTCAACAAATTGTACGTTGGAGAGTTCGGCTGGCTCGAAGCACGATTGGATGAAATCGAAGTTGGAGGTGCCGTGGACGACCATCATTTGCCACTCTCCGCTCAAGAAGAACGCCGCGTTGCGCAAGGTGTGCTCCAAGTGAACATGGCATCGAGGCTCAATGAGCAGAGCCAAGCGGTCCGTCGACTTGGCCGGCGCAACCGAAAAGGGCAGGGCGCGCAATAGGGGGAGACTTTTGGCACTGAATGCTTCGAAGAGCTGTATCGGTGAGTAGCCTAGCGTTTTTGGCAGTGCCGCGGCATCTGGGTGGAAGGAGAGGACCTTTCGCAGAAGCTCCGGCGGCAAGTGAGACGCCATGAGCCCAAGCACGTCTCGCCTTTGCGCGAGGTGGTTCTCACTTGCGATGGGAACCGCAGCACAGGGAAGGGACGTGCCACCAACAGCAGGAGGCTGTACTGCCTCCACACGGCGTTTGAGGACGGCATCGAGCGAAACGGTATGGTCGTGGGTCGTAGATTCCATGGGCTGTTCTACGAGCTCCGCGGACCCCTTTCCTTCTCCTCTCGGGACCTCCGCGCCGTGCTGCGGCGCGCCCCTTGCACCCATCGACACGCCCTCAGGACTGTGTGTCTCATAGTGGTCTTGGGCAAAGAACATATGGTCGACCAACTTCCCTGCCTCGATGCGAAAGCGGACGATGTATTCACTGTAAGTTGAGCCGCGAGTACCGATAAAGAAGTCGGCATGGACGCAAGAATGCAAGTGCAACAGAGCGACCGCAACTGCGTCTTCCCCGTCCAGCAGTGTCGCGTCAGCAATGGGTCCATCCGCGACGTTCGACAACACCCTCCGTTCATCTTCGTCAGTGGTATCCGTCGCCAATAACCACCGACGCGTCAAGCGGCGGCCAACAATGTTGGCATGAATTTGCGCAGCGATTGCCTCGATGGATGGCCAGCAACGCTTGTCGCCCATGAGCTGCATGAGATGCCACATGTCGGTGCGCCGTACATGAGCTGCGAGGCACGGTCTATCGACGAGAGGTGAGCCGCTGAAGAAGTCGTTGAGTCGCGCCCTGAGCCGGACGCATAGCTGTAGCGCTGAAAGAACAAGCGCCCTTTCCCCCGCATCCAAGAGAGAGCCGAGCACGACAATGTTGAATGCATGGTCGAGAGCTAGCACGGGTGCGGAAACCGAGCCGAGTACGGAGCACACCTCACGTCGGCCATACCACGGACGGGGAAGACGCAGCCGCATCTCATGACCGTCATGGCTTCCTAAAGCAGATTCCGTGCTGAACCTGGTGCCAGCTCCATTCTCTGCACGACAGGCGATGTCGGCATGGCCTTGAGAACAGCCGAGGTTACACCCGAGCTCGTCTAGAAAGCCAAAATACTCCCAATCCCACAGTAGGGACCGCAGTGCTGGGAAGAGCTCGAATCCGCGGTCGTCGCTCCAGTTCTTATTGTACTCAAGGTGCAGAGACACCCTCTGCACTCCTGAGCCTGGCGCGAGGTGAGCTCTTCTCGCGGCGAATTCGTCGATGGTGATAATGCCTACGAGCAACGAGCTAGCGCGCCTGAGGCCCTCCGCGCAGAAGTAGTCGCTGTGCGATCCCATCCATGGCTGTCCGTACTGCGGCCGCCATCTCGGCAGAACAAGGGTGCGGCCGAGCGTGCGAGCCAGTGCGAGCGCGCACTCGAAAGAGTGGAACTGATTACAGAGGCCTCCGAAGGGTTGGTATAGCAGGTAACGCTCCCCTTCGCCCTGCTCCCCGCTGTCGCCCGCCTCATCGCCCTCGCGGGACGGAGAGAGCCAGGGGTAGGCGAGCATCCGCGCGCAGCAGATCGATCGATCGGAAGCCTCGGCCTCTTCTCCCCGTCAAGATTTGTAGTTAGTTTATCTTGTAGACTAAGTCTACATAGGGCTGATAGCTGTGAGGAAGATGAGCATGTGGGTGCTCGATCTCTCGATCTCCTCGTCAAGGGGACCGATCATGGGAGAGCGGACTGGGCACGCAGGGAATTGCAGTACTCTAAGGGGACACTTAATGGCACGGAAGCTCTCCGAGAGCGGTGGCTAGTGCTAGCATCTCTTGCTATTGACAAGCTGACAACTGACAACTGACAAGCTGGTCTCAGTCTCAGTCGCCTAATGTTATTGTTGATGTAAATGTAAAAAATCGGGCTAAGGTCGTTTAGGTTAGGTCGATCCGTTTTTTTTTTTGGGTTGTCTGCTTCTGCCCATGCCCATGCATGGCCGCTTGGCCGCTTGGCGCTTGGGCTGTCCTAGCCGAGTCGGTCCTATATCATACATCATACTATATCCTATATATGTGTAAGGAGAAAGAGACTCTAAAGCTAAAGAGAAGAGAGAAGGGCTTTCCTTATAATTTGGATTCACTGTGTACTTTCGACTCTCGTCGATGGTCCGGCTTACGGCATAGTTAGCACGGATTTCTCTGCGAAAATGCAATTCCGTATTCCGTCGTATTGGTATTGTGTTCTATAGAAGTCTGAAGACTGAAGACTGTAGTTATCGTTATTTATGATTTATGATACTATATATCTCCATGCCAGTAGCAAGTATTGTGACACAAATTGTGTATCATAGGTCTTATACAGGTATAGGTATAGAACGTTGAGTGATTGGGTGGTGATGGTGGTGGTGGGGGGGGGGGGGGGGGTGATCCTTCCTCCTTCATCCGGAAGAATATGTAGATATATCTATGGGTGGGTGGTGGTGATGGGGTACCGCGTACCGCGTTGCGCGTTGTAGTTGTAGTTGTGAATTGTGAATTGTAGACTTGTAGAGCATCTTGTTGGCTAGTGGCTAGCGTTCCTAGCCACATACACCGGGCGAGCCATGCACCAACCGCGCACGCCCCCAATGTCGCGGGGTAGGGGCTCCGTTGCTGATGGGGCACGGTCCCAACTAAAACTTAGACACAATAAGAAAACTCCGTCAGAATCGCTCGTTCAGTCTTTAAGACTCTCTAGAATACTCTGTTGTATGTTGTACTTCTAAAGTACAGTATGTGCCTGTGCGGGCGGGGCCGCCGGGAGAGCCTTGGAGGGGCGGGGCGCGCTCGTCGGCGGCGGCAGTGTGCAGTGTGTCCTTTGCCTCGCTCCTCGCTCCCACATGCACGAGCCGACGTCACAGGCCGTCGACCGTCTGACAGCCGGCGCGGCACGGCTCACCCACCTGTCTCACGTGCGCCACCCACCAGCACTTTAGAGAAGGCCCACGGTGGACTCCAGCTGGTTGGCCACCCCAGTGCTGCAGCTCGACAAAGTCTTGCACCCGCACACGCACACGTCCACAACGGATACGATGCTGACAGTCTGCCACCCACGTACTCAATAGGCGCATGCTTCTCAGTCCGACCGCAGTGATGATGTGCATGACGTGTTAGCTGGGTGGGAGGCCTTGCCTCCAGATGTGTGCTTGCACATCCTGCGCTTCATTGTTTATGCAGATAGGTTGCACCGCTACGACGGCATTCCGAGGACGTCGGCCCCGGAAGACCGCAGGGGAAGGTGGAGATATTGGTGCGCACAGCGGGACGAATCGACAATATCGTTGGTCAGTTTGCAAAAGCTGGCGAGAGTCTCCACAGGATTTCGCTCTTCTGTTCGCAAAGTTGCTGCAGAGGTTTGGCATGCAATCGAACGCAATCTTCGGAGGTCGATACTCGAGCTCAAGTCGGTCCAGGGAGAGCTACACAGCCTCATCTCTGAGGCTCAAGATACGGAAGGGGACATTTTGGACTCATACGATACCTTTGACCCCGCAGCTGACAGCCTAATCGAGACCGTGCTCATGGTCCGTCTGCTTCTGAACAAGCATGCGATTCCAGTTGCACAAATCCTCGGGGAAGGCCACCCCGCAAGGCTGTACATATTGTTGATGGCGCACATCCTAGACCAAATCAATAACCCTTGGGAAATGGCCTACTCAGCTCAGCTCAAATGCGCGCGGCGCTTCGAGTTCGAGTATAGCAACGTGCAATCAAGGATTCTGCATGGACTACATGACCAAGTTGAGTTTGTGGGCTTCCTTAATGGTATCAAATCCGATCAGGCAATTTTTGCTCAAGCGAAGCGTTTGAGACTCCCGTTTAAGTACGTGGAGCCGACACGGGTTGCAGCAGTGAATGAGTACATTGGTCATGTGCGTTCCTCACATGAGAGATTATGGGTGACCAAGAGTGTTGAGAAGCCCGAGGTAACACAACAGCTTATCATTGGCTACCTTGGGCGCCACCTCAATTTGCTGTACGCCACATCATTATGGACGCGGCCTCAATCCTCAAATCCGTCACTGCAAGAAGGCTACGTATGTCAGCACAACGGCATAATGCATTTAGCATATGCTTCTAGTGTTGTGAACATGATGTAGCATTTGCCCATTTTGGGCTTCGGCTTCGATCATGTGTTTGTTGCGTGTGCGCGTCTTCTCTTCCTTTAGCCTCCGCTTCAATCACGAGCACGTCGCAAATAGCCGTTCAAACCTGACAAGATTGTCCTCTTTCGCGTTCGCCACTTTGCCAGCGGAAAGAGTGGTGCCGTCGTGACCCACGAACCCACACCTCTCTTCTCGCTCTCTCTCCTACCTACGCCTAGCTCCCAACTCACATATACATAGATGGGCCAACTTCAAGTGGTAAGTGCCAAGGAGTGCAAGTGGTAAGTGCCGAGGGGCGTCCCTTCCCCCTCGCACCCTGTTTTGATCCTCTTGGTTGATGCCACCGACTGCTTACGCTGACGTAGCGCTGCGCGCCGGGGCTCTCGGCGGGCGCCCACCCGAATGCGGTGCGCCTCACCACGCGCCAGCTGATCAACCCTGGCTCGCACGCCTTTGTCGAGGATGCGCGCGGCGAGGTGCTCGACATGAAGAGCGGCGCGTCTGGTGGGGCGGAGGGCGCGCTGGCCGTGGAGGCCGTCGGCTCGGCGGGGCTCCTCGCGCACGCGGCCGTCGTGTTCGTATAACCAGCCAGTTCCTCCCAGAAATCAAGGATCGCGCAGCCGTTCTCGGTGAGCAAGTCCGCGTGCCTGGAGACTATTGGACTGGCCGGATGTCAGCAGAGGAGCGCAACACAGCGTATCTGTGCACTGTGCTAGCATACGACGCGCTGTACAAGCCCCCCGGCAGTCGTGCACCAGGGGCATTCTGGAAGCTTCAGGAGATGGGTCCGAATGGAACGGGCAGTCTCGAACTCGGCGACGCTAGCGGCGAGATCTTCTACCTGCCCAATAGAGCCTTCCTGAAGTGCTACTACGATACGTTCCCGGACAAGTTGCCGACGCCAGCAGGCAATGGCCAGAATCCAACTGCTTCAACTCCGACACCTGAGGCCAGTGGCGGCGGCAGTCGTCAGCGCACAATTAATGATGGCCCTTTGACTCACGATGAGTTTCGTGAAGCTGGGCATCGAGCTGGAAACAACAGGCTCCTCAACTCGTTCTGGCACCTCGAGAGCGACGAGCTCGCCACTGCTGGGCCCCATCGAGGCCAGAGGGTAGCAGCTTTCAAGTGCGTGATCAAGGATGGAAAGCACCATTGGTCGGCGGCAAGCGCAAGCTCATGGACGACTCCGACTCCGAGGAGCCTGGTTGTGATAGTGTCATTGCAGGTCAACAAGCATCCGAATCGATCGAGGTTGATGCGGTGGTGGTTGAGATGCGCAAGTGGAAGGATATCCAGAAGGAGACCGTTGACAAGTTCAAGGATGAGCAAGGTATCGTCAACGAGTTCCGCATGCAATGGGAACTGCGCCAGTCGTTCCCGCTGCACTTTATCGTCTTCAAGCAATGCGCGTCGCATCTCTCTCATGAAGCCAATGTGGAACAGATCTTCTCTCTCGCCGGTCGACTCGCAGATCCCAACATGCTTCCGGAAAACCTCACCCGATTCACCCGCGTGCACTTCAATGGCAAGGCGTACAAGCCGCCATGCGATGCGATTTTAGTCCGCTACATGAAGCTCTTCACGAAAGCTGGGCAGCACGCTGAGTATCTGAATGCTGACGGCGAAGAAGAAGAGGAGACGGACAATGTTCAATAGTTTGTTCAGTAGCCATCAGACGTCCGACATGTGTGTATAGACGCATTTATATACGTATATAATATACAATAGCTATATATAGCGAGAAGCTACTCGAGTAATCTCCATTACTTGATTATTTCTGGGCGCGAATTTTGACGAGTAATCGTCATTGACTACATCAGAATTGCAAGTAATCAAGTGTTGATTACTACCTTAACCCCAGTAATCAGGGCAAGTAGTGGACTACTCATTGTATTCTAGGTGAGGCTTGACCTATTTGCGAGGCGCCTGGGAGGAAGAAAGGTGGGGAAACTTCCCTTCTCTTTCGAGAGAAAGAGAGAGCGCGCTCCACAACCCACGATCCCATGCATCCAAGCGAAGCTTTTGACCGAGAACGAGAGAAAGCAGAGAATTATAACGATAAATGCCGAACGACGAAGAGAAGAGAGAAGCCTAACGAGTGTCGATTCGCGAATGCGACAAGCTGCAAGGGTGGCATTTGTGAATATGATGCTTGGTGGGCCACCCAATATATCTTGATCAACACCAAAACGCCAGCAGCCCGCCTAGTCTTGGTGCAAAGTTGGGGCTTCTCGTCTCAACAATTGTAGCGTTTCGAGTGGCTATTAGCAGTAGTGATGCTCGTGTTCGTGTACATATCGAAGTCAATCGCAATGCGTGTTGATGATCATCAAATGTGTAGAGAAGCACATTTCGTGGAGTTTGTGAGCTGGAGCTGGCAGAGCTCATGGCTCCGTCACTAGCCTAGGGTCACTAGTTGTGCGTGCCTTGCATGAAGGGCATCGGTAAAAATATACCGGAGGGGGCCCGAATACTTTTTAGCGCTTGGTCTTTAGAGGTAGAGGCTTAAATTTGGCCATTTTTCGAAAATTTTGCCGGAGGACGGAGGACCCCCCCTTTTTTTGCTGCTCTCTCATTCTAGAACTTATAGAAAGCTTATTTAGGCCTCCATGTGCCCATTACCGATTTTGCCCTCCGCACCCCCCTAGTGAGTGACCGGGCTAATAGTACCGGGCTAGCAGTGGGAGTAGGAGTAGTGGTACTAATCACTAACGCTCAGATGTTTTATATTTTATATTCACGGACATTCCTAGCCACATACCACATCGGACGAGCCAAAACACCAACCGCGCACACCCCCATCGCGGATAGTGGCTTTGTTGCCGATAGAGGCTACGGAGGACCCGTAGCTCTAGGATGAAACCAACCAGCACAGACAAGAAAACTCCAACAGATTCACTGAAGTAACGAAAAAGGAGGAGTGAACGAGGCACATCTTCAGATCTTTCTCCTCCTCTCTACTCGGGAAAATTCGTTTCAGCGGAGCGACGCAGCGTTTGCGTCGGCCACCACAAGTTGCTCTTCTCGCCCGACAATGGCTGCTGCCTCTGCCTCGTTTGCAACCGCCTCCTCGAGCAAGAGGGCAGGTGCCAATCTGTACACCCACGGCACGCTCGACGGAAACTGGTTCGAGGACCGTGCTCGTGAGGAGGCGGGCGAATTTGTTCAAGTACCATTGATGGTTACCCCTGAAATGCGAACAAGGGTGCTGAGATCCAAGTGAGCCAACTGCTAGACTTCTGGCAACTGTGCATCTTGACGGCCTCTGAAATAATTGCACGGCACAATGGTCACGGTTGCCGCGCTGCACCTTCTCCGCAGGCGTGTTGCTGCCGATGACGGCTTCTGCGAGTTTGAGACATCATCAGGGAGCGTGTACAAGCCTTTGGACGCGCGGCCTAGGAGCCCTGTTTGCCGTGAGCCTGGCGACTGGTATTCGCCTTTCCTTGGAGGAGGTGTACAGCGCGATGGGCGATCCAAGACTCGGGTGAGTCCACGCAAGGCCTCCCTTGAGCTGCTTTGAAAAGCTCACTTTGCACCTGCGAACTCAACTGAAACGTCACCCATTGACACGCAGATGAGCGCAGAGAATCATTCCCTGAACATGGAGCTTGAACCTCCGATGCGGGAAGACGGTGAAGCGACGGCTTCTGTGAAGATGGTCTCGCCCTCGTCGGCGACATCGCTGAAATATCTGGACAGCATCCCAAGGTCACGAGGTGGTTTTGGTTCACTCATTCCACGCAACGCTCCGGTGTGCAATCCCTTAGAGTTCTCCCAATAGCTGATACACGCAGTGTGAGCGCCCATGAATGACTGCCTTACCAACCGCTCTCCTTAGGTGCCAAAGCAGTACGACACGATCAGCCGGCTATCCTACACTTACCCGAGGCTTGTAAGCAGCGACAAGTAGGAACATGAGAGTGGATCTCAGAGTACGAAGTTCCTGAATGCCAATTGCCGTTTGTAACCGCGATTCGGGCGCTGCTAAGAAGATTTAGGATCAAGTCCGTGGTCATACGGATCTCAACGAAGGGCATGGCGCAGCTACATGGTGACAAGCAAATTGAATCGCTGCGCTCCTCACAGTCCGAGGCAGAGATCGAAGTGTCACTTGTGACGGGTGGGAACCATGATTCAAATCGTCGGTGACTCTTGGTTCCAACGAGTCGCTGAGACTATGTGTCACCGTGCTCGTGCTAGCTTGTGTGTATAACTCCCTGCCCTGTGCGATTGCCGATTGTATTTGATGCATTGCAGTAGCTAACTAGCTAAAAAAATATTCTTAATAATCTCACCACACACGCGGCGGCGCGCTAGGCTGCGCGCGCCGCCGGCCGGCGGCAGGGACCCCCGCTAACACCCAGTTAACATCCCCCCCCCCTGCCGCCCAACCAACCAAGGTATTAACGTGCCTCGGGCCCTTCAGGCCCTCGGCCTTATCCACGTGTTAGCTCCAAATCAGAGGTCAGAGGGTGTTAACATGTTATCTGTCTGACATGTATGTCACCAGTCCTACATACTACAGATATCCTAGCAAGAGCCCAAGTTTCCCGGAAATATCAAATATCTAGAGATATCCATATGGAGCAAATCCACCCAAATACCCAAATACCCAAGACACATATCTGGATACTTCGGCTTACCCTACCCCTAGCCGCTAGCCGCCGCCGCCCTCGCCGCCGCCCTCGCCGCCGCCACCGCCACCGCCCTCGCCCTCGCCGCCGCCCTCGCCGCCGCCACCATCTCCTCCTTCTCCCTCGCCGCCACCGCCCTCGCCGCCGCCCGTGTCCAAATTGAGGGCCACGATAATTATATACCAAAATAGACGAGAGGGGTGTGACAAAAAAAGGGAACCTTGAGTTGCACCTTTTGGGGGCAGTGCCCCTCCCCCCGGTATCACTCGGACACCTTGCTCGTCAGGCATGGCGGGATTCCGGGACTGAAATGTTATACGTTATGTCCAATTAGCAATTAGCTAGTGGGGTTGCCTAAGATATAACAGTATTTATTATTATTGAAAATGGATTATGTTGGAGACGCGGATACATACGGTCTCGAGATTAGTGTTGTGTTTTGCCGTTCAACGTGTATTCGTCCGCGAGCAGGTACTCTATGTGTTTCGGACCTTTCAGCAGTCCATTCTCCCATTTGGCACCCTCTTCGGTTTTCGCTACGGTGGTGGTGCCGGCGAACTCCCCTAGGTAGTTCGTGTTGGCGCGCAACTAAATGTTGTTCATTTTGGAGATGTATTGCCTTCGCTTTCTGGTACTCTTGCATCTTTTTGGGGGGAAGCAGCTAACTACTAACTAGCTAGAAGCAATTTGCTGGCGTTGCCAACGGAATTGCGAATTCGTGCCGCTCGAGAGCGTAAAAAAAACTCTTAAAAATGCCGGCTACCGCTGCTATAACCCATAGTAGTACGACCACATAGTAGTGCACTGGTATGTGGTAGTACTACCACGTAGTAGTACAATGTTTGGATCTGGCGCGTGCAACTGCAACACATTTGCGGTCATGGTAGTGATATGATGATACACCCACAGCCAGGCAACACTCATTGCCAGGCGAAAGGATCAATCCACCAATGTAGCGGCTGCTACAGCTACTGCGCGACGCCAGCGAATGTAATTGACAAGGACCTTATCGGTTGGTTCAATGGTGTGGTCGTCCTTACCTGAGGTAGGTAAGGAGGCGTATGCTTTCAAAGTGATCTCTACTCTGGGTGACTTTTGGGTGCAGGCGCATGCCATTCTCAAGCGCACGAGGCTTGGTGCAAGGGTCGATCACGCGCGAGGGAAGGCCGCTCTCACAGAAGAGGAAGTAAGAATGCACGGTGAAGGGCCCCGCGCCAACGACCTTGTTCTCACCCTTCTCGGCCAATTCAAAGACGGGCATCTCAAGAAATCGCTTTGAGATGTTGACGATGGCCTGTGGAGCGGGGGCGAGGATGGAATCGCTCGACGCGAACGCCAGGTGATATAGGGAGAAGCAAGGTGGCAAGCTATGGTTGGGATACGACGGGGTTACCGTAGAGATTCGTACCTGATAGCGAGATTCATAGAACAGCCCGAGAGGCTTCACGATTGTTTCCATCGCTGATGGAGATGCATCTAGCGCATCGGATGGTGTCGGGTAGGCTCGGAAGAAGCCCTGCAACAGTGATGGAGCACGTGGCATCGCATGTATTCTCAGATGACAAAGACTATAATCCAGGTGCGATGTAATAAGCAAAGGGGCCAATGTCAGAGGGATGAGAGGCAAAGGTCGCGATCCAAGTGAATCCCACGTCTTCCGTGGCAGATAGCTCGGAGCACTGACCTCAATGCAGCGCGTCTTAACGATTTCGGAGGAACATCGAATCATGAGAGCGCAACAAATTAGCATCTTCCAAGGCTCCGTCATGTATCTCTCCTGTGAAGGATAAGGAGTTGAGGTGGTGAACTTCCCTGACACGTGCGAGAGGTCCATGCACGTCCTATCAAGAAGGTGTAAGGTGTCCAAGCGCACACCGGCCGTTGAAAAGCAAGGGGAACACCGCGGCTCGAGGCACCACATCGCGATTACCTGCATCAATTGGGTTGGAGATAGAGGTGGTGGAGTGGCAGTACGAGACTTGACGTAGGCCTCCCAGTCATCTGTGTCTGCTAGACCAGCTTTCTCACCCCACCGCTTGATGGCCTCTGCACGCCACTGGTCGGCATCCTTGGCGTCTCGATCGCCAGCCTCAGCTCGTTCCTTGCACGAGGCCGCCCACGCGAGCGCAGCTTCTCTCACTTCGGCTGCTGCACGCTCCTTGGCCTTCTGCGAAGCCTCCGGGTCGTCAACGTCGGGCTCATCGCCTTCGTGAGCGGAGGTACGGATCGATCGGAAGAGCTTCGGCTCATCGTCGCCAAACTCGTCGATCTTCACACCCGTGTAGTCTGGCGCGACTGAGCGGACACGCTTCGACTGGCGGGTGGGCGCTCTCGCCTCGCGATGGCGGCGCTCTCGCTTGGCCTGGCCGGTCTTGGGCGGTTCGGGCATGGATACGTCGAGGCCTAGCTCATGGAGCTTCTCCTTATTCGCCTGTATTGTCTGCATCCGCTGCAGCTCGTACTCAGAGAGAGCCGCCATGCCATCGATTCCCTCCGCCATGACGCCGAGCTCTGGGGGGGGGGGGGGGGGAAGGGGTAAGAATGGGTTAAGAGGGAGAGCTTTTCGTTGAAGTAAATACGAATAGCAGTACTCGCTTACGTGAAGGTTTTCCCTCTCGGTGAGTGATACCATTTGAGAATTCTCCCGCCTCTCCTCCGCTCTCCCTCTCTTCTCACTTCTCTCCTTCTTGGCAGCCTTTCTTTTGACCTGTACTCCAGAGCTCTAGGGGAGAGGAGAGTCCTAGAGTAGAGGCTTTTCCTCCCTCGTTTCTGTTGTTTCCGTCAAAGATGGCCTTCTCTCTCTACCTCCCCCCCCCCCCCCCCCCTGGCCAACCTCGCGCTCTTTTCCCGCGCGCGCCTCCCATACTAAAAACAAAACGCACCCTCAGCCAATTATGGGTATGGGCCATAGTATGGGTGTGATATCTATGGCCAGTCATCTACTTCTCCTCGGCGGAGCAATGCACAATGCAAATGCATTTGTCAAATGAGATGGAGATGGGTGGGGTTTACCCCATCCCTTGCCCCCCCCTGTCGCATTCGCGAATCGACGCTCGTTAGGCTTCTCTCTTCTCTTCGTTCGGTATTTATCGTTATAATTCTCTCGTTCTCGTTCTCGGTCAAAAACTTCGCGTGGACGCCTAGGATCTAGGGTTGTGGAGCGCTCTCTCTCTTTCTCTCGAAGAGAAGGGAAGTTTCCCCACCTTTCTTCCTCCCAGGCGCCTCGCAAAAGGTTTAATTCGCTATCTCCCCGCGTGTCTTTAACTTTAACTGCTTCTGGGGGCAATCAGGTTTGGTTTGCCATCTCCCCTCGGAGATCGATTTAGGTTCGCTGCTTGGGTGAGGGAATCTTTCTCCTTGGTCCTTGGTTTTGGTTTGCCATCTCCCCTTGGAGATTGATTTAGATTCGCTGCTTTGGATTTTGGTTATCCTTCCCCTTGATGCAAGTTGCATGAAAGCCCTTGGTCCCGTTGGTTTTTGGTTTTCTCCTCCCTTGGTTGCTACTCGGGGGTGCTCGATAGAAACGTCTAGAAGGTCCACGCTCAACAGCAAGATTTCTTCGATTGCAAGGATACCTCGCTGCGATCTGTATCCAATGTGATCGCCGTGGTTGCGCGACATAACACATAACACATAACGTTCCTCTTCGACTTTCCGCCTTGGTGAGAAAATCCAAAGCGAAGACACGCTCCGACCGTCGCTGCGGAATCTCTCTCTCTCTCTCTCGCTCTCTCTCTCCGTCTCTCGCGACGTGTTTGAGTTACCGGCGATGTGGGGTCTCGGTTATTTCATGTTTTGCTTGGTTTGGGTGAATGATTTTAGTGCGTTCGTGAGTCGGTGCATCCTGTTGTTTTCTGCATCGTTGTCCGACGTCCTGTCGTCAGTCGTCATCCGTCGCTCTCGCTCTCGTCGCTCTCGCTCTCGTAATACTCGTACCCTACAAACTCGCCTTGCCTCACCAGCCCCTGCCAACACAGCCCTCCTCTCACTCACCCTCGCCTCTCGCCACTAGCTCGATGTCGCTCTCGCCGCCGTCCTCGCCCTCGCTCAAGCCCGCCTGCCCGCCTTCCTCTGCTGACGGGCCTCAGCCCGTCAGCGTCTCCGAAGTCGTCTCCTCCGCCGCGCCTGCCGCCGGTCTGCCTCCTTCCTCATTGCCCTCAGGCCCTATAGGCCATCACAATCCGTCACCCCCCCCCCCACACACACACATACTCCAAATCACATGCACATTCACATTCGAACGAACAGCAGAAGGCGAGATGGGAGATGGGAGATGGGGGGGGGGGGGTTGGTGTTGTGTGTTGTGTGTTGTGAAAAATTTCGAACGACGGGCGACCGGGCGACGAGCGCACCCAAGAGTCGAAATTTTCGGAGGAGAGCGTAAGCCAAGCCATGCCCCACTCAGTGGGACCACGACCAATAAGAGGGAGGTCATGGGCCATTAATTACCATTATGCATTATGCGCGGGGGAACAATATCAATAATATAGCCCGACAGCCGACAGCCCGACGCGCGAGCAACGTGAATCATCATCAATACCATAGACGAAAAGTTGCTATGCGCACGCACGGCGTCTCCACGGGGGGACCCGATGGCCGATGACCCGATGCACATCGCGCCGTGGCGCACGTGCATTTGTGGCGAAATCACGCACGGCGTGCACCTGGGTTCCAACTCGTTCTCGTGCGATTCTCTACAAGACCTTTTATTTTCGGCGAGGACGCCATCGGTCCGTCTCATGAACTCGCGGACAACAGAGTTGGAGTTAGAGTTAAGACCCTCGAACGGCGAACGGCGAACGGCGGTGTTCCGTGACGGGTTTTATGAAAGGTCTGAAAAGGTGCGTTCTGAAAGTGCGCGGCGCGATGTGTCCACTGTAGATGTTCAAAGTCGGCAATAGGTTGAGTGTGAATATCGTTGTATAAATGACCATGGACAGTTGATGGCTCCATTTGAGTGATGTCCCATAATTGACGGAACGACACCTCAATAGGGTTACACCACCACAACAAGAAAACTCCGACGGCTTTTGTCTTCCCCCCTCCCCCCCCTCCTCCCCCCCTTCCCCCCCCCCCCCCCCACCCCTCCTCTCCCCGACGCAACCGGCAAGCGGCGCGCCTCCCTTCTCTCCCCGCTCTCCCGCCTCCACTCGTGCCATCACACACACGCACGCACGCACGCACGCACACGCACACACACGCACGCACACACACGCACGCACACACACACACACACGCACGCACGCACGCACACACACACACACACACACACACACACACACACACACACACACACACACACACACACACACACACACACACACACACAGTCTGGCCGCTCGCTTGCATGCCGCCCCTCCTCGATGTCTAAACACCTCAGTTGAAGCCCCGCGCCCCCCTGCCCCGGCTGTCCCGCGGCCCTCCAGCGGACGGCGAGAGTCCTTCACGATGCCCAACCCGATTGCAACGTTCGATACCTCGATGGGCGTGATCAAAGCAGAGATTTACCTCGAGCAGATGCCCATCACCGCGTCCAATTTCATCGGTAGACGCTGCGCCAACCTTGTGAAGAGACTTCTTCACTTGCCCTGTCATTGGTAGTACACTTAGGGGGAATTCAATTCCTTTCCCCGCGAGGATGTTGGGCAAGCATGCCGACCACATTCATCTACTAGTCCCTTCTGGCGTGGCCGCTGCCGCGCCTCTTGATAGATTGTTGGCGATGATTTACCCTCACTTCACCTCGATCCGTGTGACATTTTACCTCTGCAGACCTCGCCAATTCTGGCTTCTACAATGGACTCCACTTTCACCGTGTGATCCCAGGTGCGGCTCCTCGTGGATCATCCAATCGTGGCAGCTGTACTTCAAGCCATGATGAACAGAATTTAAGCCCTTTCGTGAAATCTTCACTCACTAGGTGATTTACACTCTTCTTTTCCTCTGTATAGATTTCATGGATCAATTCGGCTGTCCATACAGCAAGGACCCATTTTCTCAACGGGCTGGCACCGGCGGGCCGCCGGACGGTACCTTCAAGAATCTGAAGACTGGGGCTACGGAAACACGTTCCAATGGTTTGCTTGCCTCTCCGCATGTAACTGCACCTAGCTTTGGATGATGCTGTTGACCAACGTTAGCCTCAGAACGCATCTATCCGTTCTCGATTCTCTTAGGTGGCAACATCAAAGACGAGTTCGCAGCCAAGATCTCCAACGAGCCGGGCACCCTGTCCATGGCCAATACCGGGCAGCCCAATAGCGGCGGCAGCCAGTTTTTCATGGTCCGTGCGCACTTCTCTCCCAGCCCATCCATCCAGGCCGGTGATTATGCTCTCCGCCCGCGTACTTACAAATCCCTTGCCACGCACTCGTAGAATGTTGTCCACAACGATTTTCTTGATTTCTTCTCTCCAGGTATGCAAGACACCAATGCTAGGGTTGGCTTAGGCGTTTCGTTATGTCATGACATCGCTGATCTTGCAACGTGACACACGCTCTCATATGGCACTTCTCGGACGTTCCCCTTTTCTCAGGAGAATCGAAGCACCCTGTGTTTGGCAAGGCAGCCGACGAGGCATCTTTCAAGGTCATGGTCGCCATCTCCAAAGTGCCCACCAGGGACGATTGTCCCGTCAAGCCTGTGGTGATGAAAAGTGTTACGGTGGCCATGTAAGAGTATCTCCGATTCACTGTTGGCTACTCCGCCTAAGAAAGTTCTTGTCACCTTTATATCGCGGCTTTTCTTGGCGACAAACAGTGCCACAGCTCACCGTGCGATTTGTACTTTGGCAACTTCAATTTGGTGGTGCGAGCTCCATTGCTACGTTGTAGTAAAGTGGCGTAAAGCGGGCCATGCCCACAACGCCCTACGCAATGCGCACGTAATACGCCATTTATAAAAATACATCTGGCACCTGAAGGTTCCGGGCTACACACCTACTGGTGCAAACCCCCCCTCTCTCTACTCTCACCCATCGCTCTCCCTGCAGCGCGTGCCGCCATGCAGCGCGCCACGGCCTGCTCTTAGCGGTCCTTTGGGAGCTCCCAGAGGTCCAGCTCAGGGGGCAGTGGAGGCTGGGGCTCAGCCTCTGGCCCCCCATGCCTGTCTCACCCTCGCCTCGCTGGCCATGGGCATGGGAGCCGCCCAGAGGCCCCTGCATGCCTAGCGACCAGGGATGGGGGGAGTCAGCTCGAGGGCAGGCCCAGCGCGGGCGTGGGAGTGCGATTCGCGGCCCGCGCCTACTAGGGGTCTAGGTAGCGGCCAGATTGATGAGTGCCCGGCGCCCCTTCCAAAAGGCAGGGGCTGAGGCTGGTTGTACGAGCCCGTCCCGGGGGTGTCGTCCACGATGGGGTGAGGGTGAGGGGAGTGCGAGGCCCTCATTGACACCCACTTATCACTTATAAAAGTAGGCTCGATTTCTTTGTCTTCGTCTTCTATTGATTCCTACTCCTACTAGCTACTAGCTACGTAGCTACTAGCTACTAGCGGTCACTATTCCCTCCGGAAACCGATAATGATGCTAACGCTCTTGCGAAGACTCTAGCCCCAAACTCACTCCCCTTTCCGCTCCCCCCCCTTCAGTCCTTCGATTTCGTTATTAGGGGGTTCCGCCCATGTGCGCTACGTTGGGCCTTGCGTGGGGAGTGGGGAAAGGGATGGCGCGGTTCCGCCCATGTGCGCTACGTTGGGCCTTGCGTGGGGAGTGGGGAAAGGGATGGCGCGGGCGCCGGTACACGGTGTGCAGGTCTAGCTGTTTGTTATTTGCTTCCGCCGTTGCTGTGGTGGTGCCTAATGTGGCCCGAGCGTGTGAGGGCCCAGCCTGGGTCATGGGGTCACCACTATCCCCGTGAGAGCAAGCAAGCACACAAGCGTCAATCAAGACAATACCACTTATCAATGTGTCTCTCACCACCACCATGTGTCTCTCACCACCACCATCCCCGTGAGAGCAAGCAAGCACACAAGCGTCAATCAATAGAAATCAAGAGGCGCAAGCGCATTCGGATGAGCACAATCTGGAGAAGGACAGTAACGGAACTCCCACTCGAGAGCCACCTCGTGTCCTGCCTACTCCTAGATGGAGAAAACTGATGTGCAACTGAAGTGACCACATGTGCTGTGTAGCAGTCGTGGCACTACATACAGTGCAAGTAGCATATGCAAGTCACTAGACATGCGCATGTGCAGTCCGCTTCGGATTGACTGGTGGCTCCACAACGATGTCGACTATTCAATGAAGCGGACAGAAGCCGAAGCTGGAGATGCCGCGTGGCCAAGAAGCCGAGCTCCCATGCCATTGCTCGAAGCTAGCATCAGCAGTCAGTCGGGCGCATGAAATGTTATCAGCATACTCACAAAGCCATCTGCTTTGTCGCTCATGCAAGCGGATACTGTGGCACCTCACTCCGGCTGTGAGCTCCAGCTCCACGTGCAAGCCGTACCCTGAAGCGTAAATGCTTTGCACCACGAATAGACTAAGCCCGCCCCAACCCCATTCGGCAGCTTTCAACAGTAGCAGGCGGGTACGCACCCACAGCCCCACATGCCATATGACCCTCTCCCCGCCGCCGTTTCCCTCATCACCGCCTAGGCCGATTGTTGTAGCAACCGCTCCGACTCACTGAGCGAGAGATGCGCGCCGTTGATGACCTCCATCAAATCAGATGCAATGGCAGTAGTACCCGTGCTGTGCGGCTCTCCGGCCTTAGCTGCTGCCTCACTCATCGCGTCCAACTTGCTCCCGTCCTGGAGCCAACCTGTGACAGTGCGTGCAATCTTGCGTGGCCGTGCCGAATACTCGCCGAAACCCGAGTCAATGACGAATGGCACATTGCCAGCCTCCTGTCCCGGCAAGAAGGATGACAGCATGGTGGGTAGCCCACGAATCGCCGCCTCTGCAATGGTGCCGGGTCCCGCCTTCGTCACAATGCAGTCAGCCACTTCCATATAGTCGGACATGCGCGAGATGAAGCCACGCACACGCACGTCGACACCTGTCCACGTCTTCTCCACGAGCTTTGCCTGCAGCTTCGCATTCTTGCCACATACTACCACAATCTGCGCCTTGTCTGGCACGCGCCGGGCTGCCTCTCCCGCCATCGACGTAACTATTGTCTCAAGAGAGCCGACACCGTCACCTCCTCCCACTATGAGCACCGTCTTGCGCTCAGCGTTCAAATCGAGCTCAGCAGCGAGAGCCTCCCGTTTGTGCCCGCCCGTCCAGAAAGAGGGGCGGACGGGGAGGCCATGCTGACGCAGCTGCGACGCCACCAAGCCACACCGCTCGCCAACCCTGCGCACTGCGTCCGAAGGGACAAAGCACGTGTCCACACGCTTGTCAAACCAAGTGGCATGAGCCGATCCGAGATCCGTCACAACAGTGGCGAACGGCACCTTGCGCTCGCCGCCTCCCAGCTTCTCGAGCACGTTGATCGGCACGTGCTGAGCTAACGGATGCATCGAGACAACCAGGTGCGGATCGTGGTCGCGCATGCACTGTGTGAAGCCCTGTGTGCAAGTGAGCCGCATTTGCAGATTGATGCACGCCATCACAGGCGGACACGACGTGAGAAAATAGCACGGCCGCCTGCACACGTCGGAAGCGGCGTTGAGGATGAGGTGAAGCGGTCAGTGATGTGCCAGGCTGCTAGAGGTGCAACGTCGTGGCTCGGGTGGACTAGCGAAATGGGCTTTCGGGGTCTCAGGTTGCGGCAATGTTGGCCAACGAGGCGTGCCTTCGACCACAAATTGTGAGCCATCGTCGTGATGGGGGCAGGACGGGCGGGGATGGGATGATGGGTGCTGACGCGTACCACAAAAGCTGCGGGTACTTGGCGGCGACGCGGTATCCCTCGACCATAGTGTTGAATGGCCACGCGCCATACTGCGTCCAGATGTCAACGATATCAACGTCTACCTTGTCTGGCGATACCTGAGCCAAGGCCGCTTCAAGAGCCTCAGCGGAGGCACGGTGGCCGCCGCCCGTGTCAGAGATGAGGATAAGGACGCGCTTCTTCGCCTTCTTCGCCGCCTTTGAGTCGATCAGCGCACCGCTAGCAGTGCGCGTCGATGTGAGCGCCATCTCGCGCACGAGCCGCTCCGCATCACCCCGCACGTCGGCAGTGACTGTGGGTCTGGCGGAGTGATCGCGTCTGCGCGCCCAGAGGCGGCGCGCTCCGGTGCGCTGCTGGCTCGTCCTCGTCACAAGCTCTGCCATCTCCCTCGTCTCGCGCTCCTCCACGTGCCGGCCAAGCCGGCGGCGCCAGCCAACGAGCGGCGAGATTGCATTCGGTTCAGCTGCGCCAGCCTGTCGCTGCGCGAGGAGGGTGGGCTGGCGCGTGGGAGTTGGGTGTCGGGGCGGGCGGATGCGGCCGATCAGTCCCGCCTTGGCTGCCTCTCCGCCTCGCTCGGCCTGGCGGGCGGCGAGGGCGAGCATGGCCACCCACGCGAGCGACATCTCCCTGCAGCGAGCGCACGAGAGAGGAGAGGGAGCGAGAGAGCCCTTGGGGTTGGGGGGGAAGGGGGGGGGGGGGGGGGGGGGGGGGCGCGGGCCGGCTTCGTTCTAACGGTAGAGCTGGCCCGCGCGGAAGCCGCGCCTCGCCGTAGAATGTAGAATGTAGAGCGACGCACCGACACGGGATTGGCGTTCGTCTGCTGTGTGTAAGCTGACGAACCACGCACGTACCGACTCGCTGACGATGCCGCGGCGCGCGTGTCGGTAGCCAGTGAAGACGGAACGCTTGCGGCCGCGGGGATACAAGCGAGCAGCGCGCAAGAGCATCCGGTAAGCGGCTCGTTTGTAACTTGTAACCCCATCTCCATCTATGATAGATCATCTATCTCTCCCCGCTCCCCGCCTTTCGCCTTTGCCTTTATTCTTGTTCCCTTTCCCCCTTCCCCCTTTTCCCTTCCCTCCCTTTCCCTTTGCTTTTGCTTTTTGCTGTTTGCTTCTTCTTGCTGTTTGCTGTTTGCTGTTTGTTGTTTGCTGTTTGCTGTTTGCTGCTTGCTTTTTGCTGTTTGCTGTTTGCTTCTTGCTGTTTGCTTCTTGCTGTTTGCTTCTTGCTGTTTGCTTCTTGCTTCTTGCTTCTTGCTCCTTGCTTCTTGCTCCTTGCTTCTTGCTCCTTGCTTCTTGCTTCTTGCTTCTTGCTTCTTGCTTCTTGCTTCTTGCTTCTTGCTTCTTGCTTCTTGCTTCTTGCTTCTTGCTTCTTGCTTCTTGCTTCTTGCTTCTTGCTTCTTGCTTCTTGCTTCTTGCTTCTTGCTTCTTGCTTCTTGCTTTTTGCTTTTTGCTTTTTGCTTTTTGCTTTTTGCTTTTTGCTTTTTGCTTTTTTGCTTTTTGCTTTTTGCTTTTTGCTTTTTGCTTTTTGCTTTTTGCTTTTTGCTTTTTGCTTTTTGCTTTTTGCTTTTTGCTTTTTGCTTTTTGCTTTTTTTTTTTTTTTTTTGCTTTTTGCTTTTTGCTTTTTGCTTTTTGCTTTTTGC
Source organism: Isochrysis galbana (assembly GCA_018136815.1). Classification (NCBI taxonomy): domain Eukaryota; phylum Haptophyta; order Isochrysidales; family Isochrysidaceae; genus Isochrysis; species Isochrysis galbana. Next base: position 2,642,609 of record CM030932.1, read on the forward strand.
TTTTTGCTTTTTGCTTTTTGCTTTTTGCTTTTTGCTTTTTGCTTTTTGCTTTTTGCTTTTTGCTTTTTGCTTTTTGCTTTTTGCTTTTTGCTTTTTGCTTTTTGCTTTTTTTTGCTTTTTGCTTTTTGCTTTTTGCTTTTTGCTTTTTGCTTTTTTGCTTTTTGCTTTTTGCTTTTTGCTTTTTGCTTTTTGCTTTTTGCTTTTTGCTTTTTGCTTTTTGCTTTTTGCTTTTTGCTTTTTGCTTTTTGCTTTTTTGCTTTTTGCTTTTTGCTTTTTGCTTTTTGCTTTTTGCTTTTTTGCTTTTTGCTTTTTGCTTTTTGCTTTTTGCTTTTTGCTTTTTGCTTTTTGCTTTTTGCTTTTTGCTTTTTGCTTTTTTGCTTTTTGCTTTTTGCTTTTTGCTTTTTGCTTTTTGCTTTTTTGCTTTTTGCTTTTTGCTTTTTGCTTTTTGCTTTTTGCTTTTTGCTTTTTGCTTTTTGCTTTTTGCTTTTTGCTTTTTGCTTTTTGCTTTTTGCTTTTTGCTTTTTGCTTTTTGCTTTTTGCTTTTTGCTTTTTGCTTTTTGCTTTTTGCTTTTTGCTTTTTGCTTTTTGCTTTTTGCTTTTTGCTTTTTGCTTTTTGCTTTTTGCTTTTTGCTTTTTGCTTTTTGCTTTTTGCTTTTTGCTTTTTGCTTTTTGCTTTTTGCTTTTTGCTTTTTGCTTTTTGCTTTTTGCTTTTTGCTTTTTGCTTTTTGCTTTTTTGCTTTTTGCTTTTTGCTTTTTGCTTTTTGCTTTTTGCTTTTTGCTTTTTGCTTTTTGCTTTTTGCTTTTTGCTTTTTGCTTTTTGCTTTTTGCTTTTTGCTTTTTGCTTTTTGCTTTTTTGCTTTTTGCTTTTTGCTTTTTTTGCTTTTTGCTTTTTGCTTTTTGCTTTTTGCTTTTTGCTTTTTGCTTTTTGCTTTTTGCTTTTTTGCTTTTTGCTTTTTGCTTTTTGCTTTTTGCTTTTTGCTTTTTGCTTTTTGCTTTTTGCTTTTTGCTTTTTGCTTTTTTGCTTTTTGCTTTTTGCTTTTTGCTTTTTGCTTTTTGCTTTTTGCTTTTTGCTTTTTGCTTTTTGCTTTTTGCTTTTTGCTTTTTGCTTTTTGCTTTTTGCTTTTTGCCTTTTTGCCTTTTGCCTTTTTGCCTTTTGCCTTTTGCTTTTTGCTTTTGCTTTTCATACGCCCGCGGATGGGCCTGCCCTCGAGCTGACCTCCCCCTATCACAGGGAGGCCACAGCGCGGCCCCCTGTGGCCTGTGGCTTGATTGAGGATGAGACCGCGGCGCGGCGCGCCGCGCATCCTGTATGTTACTTCATAACAAGTTATAAAAGATACCGAAGGGGGCCACTGAACACACAGGGCGCACTAACAGTATCGCTTGCAAATCAAACGCACACACGGGGGATTGCGTGCGAGACTCGCCCCATGGGCGCGTCTATGGGAAGCCCTACACACTAACGTAATTCACAACGTGTTCAAGGACGGCGCCTTTCTGACACCATATAGCAAGGAAGAATGCTCGGCGTATCTTGAACATTTACCCGAAACTTTTGTGCACGAGGGCCGCTCAATACACAAAAAGGAATTTCTCGACTCATGGGACGAAATCGTCAGCCACGCAACGCGAGTGATAGGGCGATCACAGGAGCGCCCGCCCCCCGACGCAAAGGAGAACAAGTCTTATGACGCCATCGCTCCGCCTCAAGAGCCGGAGACCGAGTTACAGAACAAAGAAATCGGGGTCTCCGAGGACGAAATACATCAGCAAACTAAACAACATCTGGCTACATACGGATACCGACTACCTGGGGGAGATGGCCGACACCGGAAATGTAGCGAATGCGGGAGAGATCCAATATTACCACCCGCCAGCCAGATGGGAGGGCGGATTTAAAGGCCCGAGATACATGGAGTACCCTTTGGCGGACGAATACGCCATACTAAAAGGAAAAGTCGCGCTAGACGCAATATCAGTCGCAGATCTTACCAAGGCCGCGCTTAAAGCGACACGAAGCAACGCCCCGCAAGCGGCGAAAACAACATGGGAAAAGCGACTAAATGTCACCAAAGAAGAATGGAAACACATAGCAAGGCTATATACAATGCCACTGCTAAAACACACGGATAAGCACCTCCACTTCAAACATATCACACATAGGCGAATTGGTACCAGAAACAGATTCGCAGACAGTCTGACAGATATGTGTAGACTGTGTCGCCGATACCGAGAAAATTCGTGCCACTTAGCGTGGTGTCCCGCGACGAAGAAAATATTCGAAACCATAGACGCCCTCAACAACTACACCCCCCCTCCCGGGAGGTCACGCACACAAAAAACGAAAGACAGACTATTCGCATACCCCGGTACAAACACACCCGAAAGTCTGAAAGCGTTGTACGTGATAGCGTGGAAATACATACTAAGAGACTTCTATAGAATAGCATTTGAGTCGTATGAATACCACTATATCCCAGTCTTGGAGTCCACACTAGTGAGGTTTGCCACATTGGTTAGGGGCCTCACACCGCCACAGCAGCATTGTTTGATGCGCACAAGTAAAGCCGCCCAGGGGAGAAAGCCCAAACTTAAGAGAACACTGACACTCAGTGCCCCGGTATTCATTGAAAACGAAAAGGGTAGGCTACGAATGAGCGAAAATACCCGCCTTGTAGCGACAGCGCTTGGTCTCGCCGAAAAGCTCGCGTAGCGAGAAGCAAAAAGAGACGACCTACACTGATTGACCAACCAAGGATACGATCGATCAACATAGCTCTCCCAAGGCAAACATAGACACACGCGGACACAAGGGAACCGAAAACAGCACTACAAGAAACAGGCCACCCAGCAGCACAGGAGGAAGTTGAGTACGCGCAGCTGAGGACAGGTGCACCCCGCTCCGCTCGGACCCCCACATGACCCGAGCCCCTAAGTAGAGCACGAGGGGAGTTGCCGCAAGGCGGGAAATGAGGGTGAGGAAGGGAAAGAGGCGTGGCTACGAAGGAATGGTTCAGGGCCACGTGTGAGGCGAGAAATTTAAAAGGTTTTTTTTTCTCTCCCCTCTTTCCCTTCCTCCCTTCCTCCCCCCCCCCCCCTCCACCCCCCCCCCTGTCTTTGCAATCAATCTTTTCATGCTTATACTTATACCTCTCGTTTCGTTCTCTTTCTCATATTCGCGCTGCACTTCTTTTCTCTCTCTCTCTCTTTCTTTCTCTCCCTTCTTCGTGCCTCCCTCTCCTCTCCCCCTTCCCACTCTCTGGGGCTCTGCTTGTGAGCACGAGGCCGAGCGAGGCATCCTCCCCCCCCCCCCACCCCCCACCACAACCCAAGCCCTGGCAAGTGGAGCACGAGGGGAGCGTTGCCGCAAGCAAGGCAAGTTGGGGAGGAAAGAGTGCTAGGGAACGGGCGTGGCTACAAAGTAGACGAGCAAGGCCACGTGTGGGGTGTGAATATGGTTTCAGAAAAGGCGTTCGACCGTCTTAGCGAATCGTGACCAAATTTACGTACATGACGATCCACAAAAAATCTAGCGCGCAATGTTGTTGTGAGAAAGTGGAAAGTGGAGGTGGATCGTCCCTTGGGGGCTGAATTCGAGGCACTTCATCGATCTATGTGGTTGAACTCCATCAGACACCTCACGTCTCCTCATCCTGGCTTTCTATGGCGCGATAATTTAAGAAACGCGAACATTTTTACCCGCATTTTGTGTGAAACGAAGGTCAAGCACGGTGGTCTCGTCATGTGAAAAATTTCGGGTTTGCATTCAAGGCCGAATTGAGCGCGTCGGTCATGCACGTGTACGTAATCCATAAATGCATCAAGAGGGAGCAAATCGAATGTTGGGGTGGACTGCCATTGAAAGAGAGAGTGTTATAAATGTTCTCCCGGCATTCCGCCCAAGGAGCGGCCGGGATAGCGCGCTGAACTTCACGTTGTGTGAGGTCTGCACGCACTACCATGGTGTGTGAGGCAAGCATTTGAATGCACGAAGGCTCAAAATACGCGGGAGCCGAGAGGATCCTCGGCAAAGTCACGGGCGGCTTTGTCAATGGAGCGTCGGCGGTCGTCCGCAGATTCAAAAACATAGCGGCGTGAATGGCCCGGAAGCAGATGTAGGAAGGGTTCGTCAGCGAGCTTCGCGATGGAACGTGCCTAAAGGATCAAAACAGATGCCGGAAGACCATCGGATCTGGGCACCTAGAGCAGGTTGAGCCACTCTTTATCGGCAATGCGCAGTTCGTGTGTCAAACCATTACCTGCTCTTTGAGGTCATCTCCGTACCGTCCCATCCCGTCAAGCCTGCCTAAGCGCGCGCTGAAACAGAAATGGTCTCCAGAGAAGAGTACTCCGCCTTCTCCGTCCATAACGGCCTCTGTTGTAGTATCAACACTGCCAACGGGCCTCACAAGTGGCTCACGAGCGAGGAACGAGAGCGATCCCGCAGAGTGGCCGGGTGTGTGGATGGCACTGAGAAGTCCAGAGGGAAGCCCGCGCTCTTTGACTCTGCCAAGGGGAAGTAAAATGTGAGCATCGATGAAATTCTTGCAACTAGGAATAGCCGACGCGAAGGGAACGGAATAATTACAGATGCCGGCCCGCGTAATATTGGCACCGCCCCTCACTATTGAAGAGATCCCATGGGCCTCTACGTTCATTTAGTGCTCGCAAGACTATTCGCACCCAGGCAATTGTGAGATATCCCACGGTCCCGGCCCGCTGAGCTGATGCTCAATGGCTGTCATGTCGATGTAGGGCCATTGATCGCTCCCACGGACGTCGGCCGAGTGCATTATGCGCTGCATGGAAGGAAAGCGTTCCTGTAGGCCCACAGGGGATGTTGGGGTCACGTGTATCAGTCAGAAGTCGTAGCGCTCAAACTGCCGTGCCAGCAATCACTCGCCTTCCACTTGTTGTGGTCACTCACGTCGTCCTTGTGTGTGAGCAACATCAGGTGGACCCCGCCACGCGCCTCGAGTTCCTTGGCCAATCGCGAGTGGAACCGAGGTGAATCCACCATGACGTTGAAGGAATGCGTCTCACAGCCAGAGGGCTCACTAGGTGGAAGCTCGCATGATAGCAGGTACGGCGTCGCACCAAAGGATGCGGGTGAGTGCCAGCCAAGGTGGTAAACGTTTGGTAGCATCTCCTCGTCGATTGGCTTAGGGAAGCTGTCCCTAGCGTCTACGGCCTCCTTGATGGCCTGCTCTGTGCGGATGGAGCCAACAGGGCAGGCAACTGCCGCTGCAGCCGCCTCGACCCGTTCTGCGCTGCTCTGCGGCTGCGTGTGCACGAAGGACTTGGAGTGCTCTCGGCCGAAGATGTGCGGCGCCATCCACCGGCAGGTGTCACAGTCGATGCAGCTGCTGTCGACGAAGAAGTTGCCGGGCGCGTTGGCCGGTAAGCGGCGACGTGCCCCGCTCACCGCCATCGCGCCCGAGCAGACCGCCGCGCGGCCGACCAGCAGAGCGAGGGAGAGGGAGGCCAGAGCCATCGGCGTCGTCGGCGGTGCCGAGGGCCGAGCGAGCGTCGTCCAGACGGCACGCGGGGAGGAAGGAACGATGATGGAAGAAAGAAGGGGGAAATAAGGGATTGTTCGATGTGGGGAAGAATCGTAGAAAGGATTACTGTACTACTAGTACAACTACTTTACTTCTCTAGAGCATTTCTTCATCTGTTTCTTCACTAGCCGCGTCTCCAAGACGGCGAAACCAGTGACAAATTCGACGATCTCCCGGTGTCGGTCTTGTTTCTGCACTGTGGGCGAGGGCGTCACGTGACTGCGTGCTGAAAGATCTCGCGAAGCGACTGCTATGCTTGTTTCTCTCTCCGTCTTGGCCTTGGCGACGAGGTACAGGTAAGCCAGAGCGAGCTGATTCAGCAGGATGGCCTTTGACCCGCGGTTGCTTTGAAGAAAGAGGGGCTTAGATGGGAAATACGGTGCTGGAGCATGCAAACATCTGGCACATACAGCCATACAGCCAAATACGGATGTATTTGGCCTTCGGCGAAATACATCACAAGTACATTCGAGGCCTACAACCCAGGACGCGGTTAAAGTACAGCCTAATACATATGTAATTGGTCCACCACCACATACGGTATACGGTAAATACGTAGTATTTCCCATCTCGGGAGAGGGGGGGGGGGGTGCTACGCAGGTCGTCGTCGCTGCCGATGCCGCCGGCGCTCTCGCCCTTGGCGCTCTCTAGTGGCCTCTCGGCCTCTCGGGGGCGCAGCCATCCAACCAGAAGCCGCTTCTCGTCACCAACGGCGCGCGCATTCACACGGGGGGGAGGAGGGTACGCGCGTCGTCGCTCTGTCCATCCACCTCATGCGGCAGCACCCCCGCTCCCCTTTCGATGGCGCCCCCGCTGCCTCGTCCGTAGATCTCTCTCCCACCGTCCCCTCACCATAGCGGAGTGGAGGGAAAGGGGGGGGGGGGGGGGGGGAACACGGGAAGTTGGGGGAGATCTGGGGGGGGGGAGGGGGAGGGGGGGAGGGGAGGGGGGGGGGGGGGGAGATAGAAAGAGAGGGGGGGGGGGCGGGGGGGAGGGGGGGGGGAGGGGGGGGGGGGACAACCCGCCCGCTGCTGCCCCCCCCCCCCCCCCCCCCGCCCCGCCCCGCCCCCGCCCCCGCCCCCGCCCCACCCCCTATTCCCCCCCCCCCCCCCCCCCCCTTCCCCTTTAGCGGCCGGACCTCCGAGTGCGCCGCCGAGCCGCTCGGCCCCCCCCTCCTCCTCGCGTGCATCGGGGGCGCGGCTCATCTCGCCGCTCTTCCCCCACCCCTTCCACCCTCCACTCTCTCACCTGGCCGAGGTGAAGGCCGAGGCTGCCCACTCCCATCGTAGCCACAGAGGCGCGTAGCCACAGAGGCGAGGCGAGGCCCGGCCGCGCGAGGCCAGTGCCCACCCAATCGAAGCCTTCAAACCGATGGCGCCCACGCTCATCCACGTCGACCCGAGGAAGAAGCCGTGGGAGCAGCAGACTCCGCTACACAATCGTTGGCATCCAGATATTCCGCCCGTCGCCACAGTCGCAGAGGGCGAGACCTTCCGCGTCGAGACGGTCGACTGGACTGGGGGCCAGATCAAGAACGATGACTCCGCCGATGACATCAAGCATGTCGACCTGACCCAGGTGCACTACCTGAGCGGCCCCATCGCGGTCGAGACGGCGCAGCCTGGAGACCTGCTCAAAGTTGAGATACTCAACCTCGGCCCGCTCGAAGGAGACGAATGGGGCTTCACGGGCACCTTCCACAAGGACAATGGAGGAGGCTTCCTCACTGACCATTACCCGCAGGCCACGAAGGCGTGTTGGGACTTCGAGGGGGTCTACTGCCGCTCACGACACATCCCGGGGGTGCGTTTTGCGGGGCTCATACATCCTGGACTCATCGGGACCGCTCCCTCCGCCGAACTACTCGCAATCTGGAACGAGCGAGAGAAAGCCCTGGTGGATGAGGAAGGGACTCCTGCCCAGAAGACGAGCTGTAGCTATTGTCATACGAGGCCGTTGGCGTGCCTGCCAAATAAGAGTGGCGCCATGCTGGGCAAGCTGGGCCACTTCTCGGACAAGATGAATATGGACACCAACTGGGACCGCGTCGCGTCAGAGGCGGCGCGTACGGTGCCGGGCCGAGAGAATGGTGGCAACTGTGACATCAAAAATCTGTCGCGTGGATGCGTGCTCTACCTACCAGTCTTTGTCAAGGGCGCAAATCTATCAATGGGCGACATGCACTTCTCACAGGGCGACGGCGAGGTATCCTTCTGTGGCGCCATTGAGATGTCCGGCTTCCTCGAGCTCAAACTCTCCGTGATCAAAGGCGGCATGAAGCTTCTCCCCGTTGTCGGGCCCACACCGTTGCACGTAAATCCCATATTCGAGGTAGGACCATCCCGAGCGCGATAGGGGTGGCCGGAAAGCCTGCGTCAGCATAAATTGACGCTTGTGAAAGCTGTCCTACCTATGATACGCCAACGATTGCCGCATTTTCGCGCGCGGCCCTCTCCGGCACGCGTCATCGTCCACCCCCACACGTCGCAAGCCCCATCCCGCATTGGTATTGGGACGTAACCGACCCCCCAATCGCAATCCTTTATTGAATGGTCTAGCGATGCTGGTCCTCTAGTCTTAACTTCACTCGACCGCAATTCTCCCTCAAAGTTTGCACCATTCCTCTCGTACGTAGATTGGGCCCTTGGAGCCACGTTATTCGGAATACCTCGTTTTCGAGGGAATCTCTGTCGATGAGGAGGTAGGATCTCGCCGAACATGCAAGGCCAAATCCACCTCTGCAATGTGCATGATGACTCTCTCACACACTTGCTCTGTTCCCACCCATTGTCCAAACAGGGGAGGCAGCACTTCCTTGACGCGACTCTCGCCTACAAGCGCGCGGTGCTCAACGCAATCAAATATCTCTCCCATTTCGGGTACACCGAAGAGCAAGTGTACCTCTTACTTTCGTGCTGCCCATGCGAAGGCCGCATCTCAGGGATTGTGGATGTACCAAACGCCGTTGCCACTCTTGCGATCCCTCTCGCGATTTTTGACCAAGACGTGCGTCCCAAAGCGGGAGATGTCCTTGCGTCCCTCGCCAACGGAATATCTGTAAAAAAGTTGCAGCCCGACATTTGCCATGAGTCACAGCCCAACGCAAAATGTGAGCCTTGCGATCCTCGACTGCCAGCAAGCTCTGACGGCAACATTCTGCCTGCCAAAAAAGCGAGGAACACGTGATTAGCTGATACCGTCGGCTAAGAGCTTCGAGCATGGTTTCCGTGAGTGGATATCACCGCGACTGAACTGCGACGATTGACTGCCGACGCTACGACACAACGTGCAGCTTTGTGAAGCCAGGGTGCCACCACGGCGATGATGATTAGCAAGCAAGAATATTCGTGTTGGCGGTAGGGAACGGCGAGTCGTGGCAGTAGAGTGCCTGTACATGTGTGTGAGAGAGTCCAGCTCAGGGTTGAGGATTTTGCTTTAGGAGGCAAGGTCTAGTCCCCGCAGCCTGCGCGCACGTTGATTGCTTAGGGCCCCGTCGGCTATTTTGTGGGAGCCTCTTGCTGTTATTGTCAAGCTGATGACGGGTAGCAATTGACATGTTGGAAGCTGTGGTGGTGTGGGTGGAGCTGTGGATCATAAGAAGGAATTGTATGAACAAGGGGAGTGGGAGTGGGGAGGGACGAGGAGGAGCTGGGGGGCAGCTGGATATGGGGCACGCGTATGAGTATGAACAGGGGCATGCACTAATACTAATCTTATGATTCGTCGCCATGGAAGGGGGCCTCGCGCCCCCCCACTCTCTCGACTCCCCTCACGGGGGGCGAGAACCATATCCACCCCCTGCGCTGCTTCTTGGCATGTAGGGGAGACTCATCCAAACTGCCCAAACTCTCCCTGAGAGTCGGGCACAAATCGCACGCCCTAGCCCGCGTTGGCGTTGGCCAGCTTTTCACTTTTCGCTCTGACCAATCCCTCCTCCCCCTGCCCCTAGGCCCCCCTAATCAGGACCCCCCAGCCAGCTCCAGTCGACCAGCAGGGGCGCGAGAGCCAGCGAGGGAGAGGCAGAAAGGCGCCAGGGCCATGCCCCAGCCTCACCTGCCCCCTGAGCTGTGCTCCCAGGCCCCTGAAGGCCTCCTGCCTGGGGACCTGAAGAGGGGCCGCAGGCGCGCGCCATGGGCCCCCGCTGCAGGGAAGAAAGGAGGAAGAGGGAAGCGGGAGGGGAGGGGGGGAGCGGCAGCTCTCCCCTCCGGCGTTAACGTCTCTTCTCGCCTTGTTTGGGTAAGAGAAGGGGGGGGCGCCAGAGCCCGGAGGGAAGGGCCGTGGCGCCGCGGCTCGCCGCGGCCCAACTCGCTTTGGCTTTGGCGAGAGTGATTAGCGCTTTGGGCTCATATTTCACGAGTGCCCCCCCCCCCCCCCCTGCGTTGTTTTTTTACCCGAAAGGCGAAAGGGGTTTTCCCCCAGCGTGGACTCGAGGGGAGAACGCGCTGGGGTGCGCGGGGTCGGTGCGTGCACTAGGGGGGGGGGGACATATATCGAGGGGAGAGGGCAGTGCGCAGTGCCCCCTCCCTCCGATATCACTCGGCACTCGGACACCTGGCTCGTCACGCATGGCGGGATTCCGGGACTGAAAAGTTGTGTCCAAGTACCAAGTAGCTAGTGGGGTTGGGGGTTGGCTAGGATATAACATACTACTAACATATAACATTAATTAAACATTAATTATATTTTATTTATTGAGTATGAACAGGGGGGCGGGTCTGCTGCTGGCGGACCGACCGGAGGCTCAGCACATGACAGGGGCGGCACACGGCACACGGAAGCATCACGGGACACGGGACTGGGGCGGGTCACAGTCACAGGCGTCGGACATCGGGACGGAAGGCGGAAGGCGTGGGCGTGGCGGGAAAAGGGTAAGACTATACGGGAGGTCAACTAAGTTTATACTTGGTTCGCCCATGGGGGGGCACGAGCCCCCCCCTCTCTCCACTCCTCCCCTGCCGTGGGGGAGGAACCACCCATCCTCCTGGCATGCCTGATGGCTTGCCAGGAGGCCACTGCCCTGCTGACCCACTCTCTCCCTGACAGGCTCGCCTGATTCGCGCGTCCTGGCCCCTCGTGGCCAGCCCATCGCTCCAACCCCCCCTCCCCCCCTGGTCGACAGGCAGACAGGTGCAGAGTGGGGGCCCCTAAGGCCCAGGAGCGTCAGCGAGGGAGAGGCAGGGGAGACCAGGGCCCAGCCCCAGCCTCCTCTGCCCCCTGAGCTGGCCTCCAGGAGCCTCCAGGGGTCGCCAGAGGCAGCTGCAGGCCTGTCGCAGGCGCGCCATCGCGCGTGCCTGCAGGAGAGGGGAGCGAGAGAGCGCGGAGAAGGGGGTGGGCGGAGCGAGGGCTCCGCTCACCGGAAAATATGTAAGTCCCGCACCTGTTTACAGGAGAAGTCGGGACTGAGGACGCCGCCAGCCCGGTAGGCATAGGAGGAAGAGGGGAACGGATCACCGTGGGGGGGCGCGGGCCACCGACCATATCTAAGCCCTTTTCCCCTATCCCCCTAGTAGTGCACGGGGGGAGTCGCCTGATGGCGGGGGGGAAAGGGCCGGGAGAGAGGGGGTGTAGAAAGTTTTGCTGCGTGAGTAGAAAGTAGAGGGTCCACGGCCGCGTGTGCGGTGAGACTATTAAGAAGTTAAAAAATAAGACTATACGGGAGGGGGGCGCGGGAACACTCAAGGGAGTAAACAGGGCGGGGTGAGTAATAAACAGGGCGGGGTGTGGGGTGGGTAAGAAACAAGAAACAAGGAAGGGGGAGCCTTAGTTAGGGGCTGTGTCGCCCTTGCCCTTGGTGCGAACGGAAGTGCCAGCGCGTACCCACTTCGTAAGAGTGGGAGTCCTGTGTGCGAGTGTGCGAGCGTGCCCGAACTCACCAGATGCCAGAGGAGACCAAGTTGGACCAAGCTCAAAAAAAAACACACACATCTGAAGATTCTGGGCTACACACCTACTAAACTAGGGTACTTCCCCATCCCTGCTGCCACCGCCCTTAACTTCCCTTTCCTCCACCTCCTCCCCTTCTCCCCTTCATTCCTTTGTCTTCGGTATCCGGGGTTCGGCTCGGGTGCGCTACCACGAGCCTGGTTCAGAGCGCGGGTTCCGGGCAGGCCTGTTGTTGGTCAATTGTCGTTGTGTGTCTGCCGGGTCAAGGGCGTGCTCGTCTTTCTCGCCCTTGCTGGCCTCTATTGTATCTCGGTGGGTTTTGTCCAGTCGAGGTGTATATCGTCTCAGGTTTGTTCTGGTTCGGGTCTCTCGGCAATTATATATGCCACCCCCATCGAGGTGGTCAAGGTTTGTAGCTCTAGACTTGGTTCTAGCTTTCCTCTTGCACCTAATGTGAACAACGGGTATACATTGTTCATGTCGATCCTTTTCTTCGGCTGTCTGCGCGCAGCTTTTTCCTCCTCGCATACGCAGATGCGCAGAGGAGGTTGGAACGCCATGGCGTAGCCTTTGTTATATCCCTTGCAGCCCTTGGGCCCGGCATGAATGTTCAGATTTTTGATATCCCCGCCCAGCTCGCGGCAGTTGCGAACGGAGTACTCGATGGGGTAGGGGGCCCCGTCGACTTTGAGCAGAAGTTTGCGCGGGAAGTCGAAGGAGGCAAAGGTTCCATGCTTCGGGGCAACGTAGAGGTGGTACACCTCCTTCTTGCCTTGCGTTACGAGGATTCCCTCCTTAGTGAGGATTTTGGTGCGCTCTTGGTTGCCTTGGAGAAAAAAGAAGCCTTGGTTCTCGACCGCCTTAGCGAGCGAGCTAATCGTGATGAGGCTCTTCAGCTCGAATTTGTAATTGCGCACCACCAGGTGCGCCGACGCGTCCTTGTACGCGCTGGCTAACGCCTTGTTGGACGCACGCGGGAGTCCGTTGAACTTTTCATCGAGCGGTAGGGCCGGGTAAGAGTTTCGCGAAACTCATCGCGAAACTTGGGTCACTTTTTTGGCCCTGAAACTTTCGCGAAACTTGGGCCCCAAATTGCCCGTATGCGAAACTCCGCGAAACTTACCGTTACGACGTTACGGTTACGGTCGCCGCTGGCCGCTGGCGAGAGGCAAGTAACGAGGAGCGGAAAAAAATCTGAAGATCCAGGGCTAACGCTAACACCTATTGCTAGACTGGCATCCTCTTTCTACCTCCCGTTCGTTCATCGTTCATCGCCCTTACTTCCCTTTCCTTCGCCCCCTTACCTTCCCCCCCTCGTTCCTTTTACTTTGGTTTTGGGGGTGCGGCCCAAGTGCTCAGGTGCTCTGCTCCCATGGGCCCGGCTCGGAGTGCGAGTTCGAGGGAGGCCTTTCGTTATGCGCTATAGACTATCTATAGATGTCGCTGCCCTACCTATCGAGGTATTTTGTGCGCCGTGCTCGTATACTTGTGTCGTTTTGGTTCCCTCCCCGTGTCGGGATTGTCCTGGGTGCGCACTTAGTTCTTAGTTGTGCCTTGTGCCTATCGTCTCGTCTCCCGGTTGATTTCCGGGGTGGCTACAACCAAGTGTATCACTCGCAGACGCAGGTGAAGGTGGGGGTGAAGATATCCCCGCAGGCCTTGCAAAGACCCTGGCACCCTGGCAGAGCCCGGGGGCGGGCGTACGGGGCATCATGGCGCCCCAGCAACCAACTACAGCTACATTTAAAATTGCATGTACGTACATACAACATACAACTCCTCGAAAAAGATGCGCAACATACAACTCCTCGAAAAAGATGCGAAACTTGCGAAACTTATTGCGAAACTTGGGCGGATTAGTGCGAAACTTTGCAAAATTTTTGCGCGAAACTTGGGGGGGTCCGGCGCGAAACTCTTACCAGGCCCTATCGAGCGGGTGGTACTTAACCGCAATCGGACACGGGATACCCGCCTTACGAAAATCCGCAACATCTTTGTATTGCTCCCTGAACTAATTGGCGCAATCCGCCGTGACGAGAATCTCCCATGGGCCAGCGGCGCTCTTAGAGAGGAAGTCGGGCTCCAGGTCTACACCTTCCAGTTTGTTCAGGTGCGCGACGATCGCGCCGAGGATTTCTTCGTCCTTGGCTTTGTGGCCTTTCTCGTACGCCGTAAAGATGATGATGATTTTTTGAGAGTGTGGAAATTCGGCCTCCTCTTCGGGTTCAGGCTCTAGGTCTTCGTCGAGGAGGGCCACCTGCGTGGTCGGGGTGAAGGGTGGGGTTAGCCTCTTGTGTGCTCCTGTCTTTCTATGGCCCGTGGGGTCTAACGTTTCCGTGACGCTGTCGCCCCTTTTTGGGGTTGTTGTGTGATTTGTCCTCTGTGTTGGCCCTTCCTGGTGTTGGTGGTCATGGTGTTGGCCCTCTTGGGCCGTTGTCACGTGCGTCTCTCGCGCGCATGCGACGCGATTGTCTGCCCGTCCCTGGGCGTCGCTGGAGGGCCTCCCTCCTGTGCCGCCTCTCCTTTGTCTCCTGTCCCCCTTGCTGGGGGCCTCAGTGTGCTCATGGATCTTTTCCTTGTTTTGGTGCGGCATCTCCCCATTGGGGTTCTGCCTGTGATGGTGCCGGGCCAGCCCCTCGCGCCGGAGCGCGAGGGCGGTATCGCGGCTGTGTAAGGGTAAGGGCCGGGCCCGGAGGCCTCCCTTGTTGGAGCGTCCCTCTGGTGAGGTGTGGGTGGTGTGGCTGTGGGTTGTGCTGTAGATGTGTTGCTTGCTGTCTGCTGCCAGCATGGCAGCTTTGTTCGTGGCGTTCGTGGTGATGCGCGGGCGTGGCTCGCCGGCTCCTGTGCCCACCTGGCTGGGAGGGTCGTCCTGGCGCGGTCGCTTCGGCGACAGCGGCGTGTCCATGAGTTCTTCGTCCATCGCGGCGAGGGCAGCGGCAGCGAGAGCGGGCGGCGGCGCGCGCTCCATGACCCTATCGTTTTAACGATAGTTGAGTTGGACCAAGCTCAAGCCCTCAGAAAGCTTGTGAGGTCGAAAATCCGACGGACTGCAAACTGTCATCTGTCAAATTGTCGACAGAAGAACGTCGGACCTACGAGGTGGGAGGCCAACCTCCCAGTCAACGCGCGGATGCAGATGCACGGAGGCGCCTCCTCGCCCGCATCTATACAACGAGAAGGTGCAACTTGAGTCGACGGAGGACAAGCGGAGGACGAGGCGAAAATAGGAGGGGAGGGGGCGGGAACAAAAAAAGAAAGGGGACGGGAGTACTTTACACTTTACAGTACAGTATTGATAGAGTAGAGTAGAGGACGGGAGGGGCCATCGAAGGATCGGGGGGTCATCGGGGAATCCCGAGAGAGAGAGAGAGGAGGAGAAAGGAGCGACCACGATTGGAAAGAAAGTGAAGGCCGGGAACACGTAGAGTACGGGGGTGAAACCGAAAGAGAGTCGAGAGCGGCGGCGGCACAACGCGGTGAAAAAACCTGGCTTGTTTGCGATCCTCCAAGGACGATGGTGTTGATCCTTGTTGAGAGGATCTCTTCTCTCTTCTCTCAGTTCTCTGTTCTATTCTCTCCCTTCTCTTCTCTCTCTCCTCTCTCTCTCTCCTCTCTCCTCTCTCTCCTCTCTCTTCTCTCTCTCCTCTGTTCTCTCTCTCCTTTCTCTATCTCTTCTCTCTCTCCTTTCTCTATCTCTCTATTCTCTCTCCTTTCTCTTCTCTCTTCTCTCTCTCTTCTCTCCTCTTCTCTCTTCTCCCTCCCTGTTATTCCTACTGGAGAGAGAGAAAAACAACCGGGAGAAAGAGGAAGAAGGAAGGAGGGAGGGAGGGAGAGGGAGCGAGAGAGGGGGGGGGAGAGAGGGAGAGAGAGAGTAGCGGGGAGGGGAACTTATACTTTAGAGAGAGTTAGTTTTATTGAGAAAATGGTGACGGGAGGGAGGATCTTGTCGTGGAGGGCGATCGGGATGGCGCGCCAGAGCGTGACTCCTCCTCTCCTCCCTCCTCCCACCAGCGCATACCTCACACAGAAGCGCAGTGCTGAGGCGGCGCGCGGCAGCCCGGCACTTCACAAGCAGCCGCCGCTCAACCGCCCAGTCGCTGCGACCACCTGGGCCGCAATCCAGGGGAACCGCACGTGCTGTGGAGCGCTGAGCTCGACAAACATCTTCTGCACTCTCAAGGTGCGCGGCCAGCGGGCCAGCCGGTGGTGATTGGCGTGCCCCACGGGCTAAATGGGGCATCTGAGATGCGTTCAATCCACGCTTGTCCCCAGTCTCCCTCTCGCGTTGGACCCCCTGACAGACGCCGCTGCTTCTCCTCCTCACACTCTGCACCTTCTGGTTGCCGCTGGCCGCCCTCTTGCCACCGGCCGCCGTCATGTTACCTGTGGTTACGTTCCTCTTGCTTTGTTTCTCTACCATGCGAAAATTGGGTGGAGACCCATATTGGGGGTTCATTCTGTGGGTGCAACGTCTGCATCTTCTCACGCAGTACGTGCAGTTTGGTGGAGGACGCGTCGATGGGCGCATCGCCTACAAGGTGAGCCGAGGAGGAGAGACAAAAGACGGGCAACTGAACAGCAACTGAACGCAGGACATCTGCAGTAGGGGAAGTGACGGTTTCCGGACCAGCCGACGCCCGACGGGTGCGGGCGTTGGTGTGCGGCCCTCACGCATATTTGTCCGTGCATTGGCAGATTTCTCAAATGGCTCCCCGAAGAATTTTGTCGAAGCGCCCTTTGCCCCTGGGATGGGGGCTGATGGTTGCGGATTATTGTGAGGAAGAGATGAATGCATCTGCCGTGCTAGGCTCCTTGTTTGGGTCGGCGTCATTTTCTGCCACAATCATACCCGTGCCCCAACTACTGGAGGTCATCCGCATTCTGGCCTACAACTTTCCTTGGAAGGAGAAGGTCTGTCCCCAACGGCTTTGGCAACACCCCTCTTGGAGGCCCTCTGCCAGAGTCCACCCGGCCGGGCTGCGCTTCTCAGCACCCAGATCTCTCGGCATACTGTCCACCGCTGAGACTTGCACGCATTGTTCTTGCAGCTAACGTCATTCGAGAAGGGCGAAGATCCGGTAAAGTATGTGATGGACGAGGTTGGCTCAATCTACCCAAGGGTTAATCAAGTAAGCCAGCTATTGCGCCAATTTGATGAAGGGGGCGGCGTCATATGGGGCCGGTCTGCCCCGCACGCACCTCGGTGCAGCCTTTCCCGCAGCGGACACGGGAGCGGATGAGCCCTTCGATCCCCAGCTTGCACTGATTGATTTAGTCTGTAGATGTCTGGACATGGCACCGCCCTTCACCCCGTTTCGGCTTTTGAGGTCAAGCGCACCCGCTGCCTCCACCCTGTCCAGGTGTGGCCTGATAAGACATCTGATGCAGCGCTTGCGCACTTTGCGCGCTCTGGCCTAGGCGCCCATCGCGTCGAGCTAGC
The DNA here is from genome assembly GCA_018136815.1 of Isochrysis galbana. Lineage (NCBI taxonomy): Eukaryota > Haptophyta > Isochrysidales > Isochrysidaceae > Isochrysis > Isochrysis galbana. The sequence goes on from CM030932.1 coordinate 2,659,493, forward strand.
ACCAAGTGACAATCCATTTGGGGCTAAATTTGTCGTTCGCACCAATGAGCTAGCATCGCTTGAGGTATGAGTCGAACTCCTCGGAGCCGAAATGACTCTGTTGACAACCAATTTTGCAGGCATCCATAGCTCCATGCCTGTGTTCGCAATCACGCGCCGCCAGCTCATCTCTGGCGGATCACATCTTTCGTGTTGCTCTGGGTTCCTATGTGCATCTAGCATAGGCGCTGCCGTCCCATCCCACACAGGTACGACCTGGCTATGCAAGATATGGCGGCGACGCATACTTCGACGAGAGCTGGAATGCTCTCGCAATCATTCGGTCGGAACCTCTTGCCGGGGAGGCGGAGGACGAGCCTCATAGGAGTTGTCGGGTCGACGACGGACGCGGCGAGTGTGACTGGTGAGAAGCGATGCATACACAATGCATGTTTACCGAACCAACATACATGAACTTCTAGCGACTTGCTTTCTCTACCCTCCACAATCTCTGCGCGCCTCGTTAAAGCTGTCGACAAGATGGTCGGCCTCTCTGCCATTGCACACATTGCTTAGGCATCGGCCCGTCTTGTGTCTGCAAGTATCACGAACTCTCTGCTTGTACGTGGCAGGTGGCGTCCACTTGTTGACCGAATCTATCGCCCCGCCGACGGATATCGTTGGGAATATGCGAAGTTTTGCTTCCGCTCGTCCGTCTTCACACTGGTCACATTCGTTGACCATCTATTTGTCCTCCACATGCAAACTTCTGAGCTGGTATGTCTTGGCGTCGAGGCTTGAGCGTGCTCCCTCACCCAAATCTAGCTTTACTAGATTCAAATCATCAACACCGCCTCATCCCATAGGTTACCCTCGCCTGCCGGGAGCGCCTCTCTCCAACGCACCCAATTCGGCGATTCCTTCTTCCCTTTACATATGGCGCGATCACGATCAACGCCTGGGCGCGTACTGCGCTCTGCAACTATCGCACGACCACGCAGCGAGCCTTCGCCTTTACCGACCGCTCCTACGCTCGGGCATGGGCAGTCGCGCCAGGTCTAGTGGCGGCATCAGGAGCTGCTTCTGGATCTCTTTTCCAGCCGCTCCACCGCGTTGCTCGATCCCCTACTGCTACTGACAATAAAATTGATGACGTCTTGGACGAATTCCTTGCTCGGCAGGGCCCTGTATACGGCTCACCAGGTGTGACTCACTCGATGTTGTCATCAGGTCTCTTATGTCTGATCGCCTGCGTTGGGCCGCCATTTGAGTACCTGACCCCCCCCCCCCATCGACCGCGCCCACGGCTTTTGGTAGGTGTCGACACACCCTTTTATCGCACCGCTCGCAAGTATCACTCTATTGTCCTTGAATGGGTCACCTCTTACGTGGAGCATTTTTACCCTCATGGTGTCGACCCAAATGAAGATCCTGAGATCCAATCGTTCATTGAGCAGGAAAGAATGCGCACGTTCACAATCGCCCTTGCGACCTGCTCTTGTCCGAACAGCGTTCGGTGCAATCTGCCAATCTGTCTGAGCTTTGCTCCGGCTCGAACTTTCGTTCACCTCACGCGATGCCCTTGTGGCATCGCTATGCTCCCTCCCGTAGGTGGTGCTTACGTCGGCCGCGTCGGGAGTCAGTCACGTTGGGGCCGATCTGCAACGAGTTCTCGATGCCGCCTCCGGCCAACCATTGCGCGCTCGTGCTCTCTTAATCGCATTCATCACCCGATTCATCGAGCTTGTCACGCTCGGCCACGAGCAGGCACGCCAGGCCGCACTGCCTGCGACTAACTGTCTACGTGTACGCTTGATGTGATGCGTCCATAAGTATCCATCTGGATGCCTCGCACATTTTATCCTATCCAGTCTCGTCCTCCCACATCAATATTTCCCATCCGGCATCATGGCAGGTCGGGGCCGTTCAAATATACGCGCAAGATGCGTCTTTTGCGGCGTTCAAGTGGAAGATTGGCGACTTGTGCGGTACCAAAGAAGCCGCTATGCAAGGCGCAATTCTCATGTGTCTCACCTCCTCCATCACTCCAACGCTGATGCCCAGCTCGGGCTCAACCTTCGAACAGCACGATTGGGCGCACATCTACCCATCAAAGAACCCGGTCGAAGCAGAAGAGCTGGCCCAAATGAATCGAGACTTCCAACTCAAACTCGGCTCTCTTGCAGATGAGCTGGATGCGTACAACGACGCGGCGCCGCATCGACCGTTCCCCGACAATACGGGGATCTGGACGGCAAATCCGCGGTACATGGAGACATCTGTCTCCATATGAGCTTGTGCGATCAATTCTTTGAGGACTATCAAAAGCGCATCGTAGGATGTATTGCGGATGGAGAATTAGTTGAATGTGCCGAGCAACGAGTACCGCGGAGAAGTGCCGCTTACTTGCTCACTCGTAGCGGATAGAACTCGAGGTGAGACACTGTAGGGGTTTATGACTAGCACGACAGAACTAAGATTATATTTGGTTTGCCCATGGGGGGGCACGAGCCCCCCCCCCCCCTCTCCACCCCTCCCTTGCCGTGGGGGAGGAACCACGGCCAGCCAGTTTGCCGACGGCACGCAGCTGTTGGCAGCCGGCTACAACAGCCTAGCACGCGCACTCGAGTACGTGGGTGAACAGAGACGTGCGGCCGCCTCGTGCGGCAAACCAAACGCCAAACGACCAAAAATTTGAAGGTTTCCGAAACAACTATCGTTGTAACGATAGGGTCATGGAGCGCGCCACGCTCCCCTCCTCTCTCTCCGCCCACCCCGCCGCGCCGGCCGACCAGATCATGGCGGACGCCGCGCAGCCGAGCCACCCTCCCGCCAGCGCCACGCCCATCCAGGTGCTCGAGAGCTCGAGAGCCACCGCGCGCGATGCACCCCGAGCCCCACACCGGCAAGATCTACCTCATCACCACACATGGCCACCAACCAGCCCAGATACACTGCCCCAAGCCGAGACCATCAACAGCCACAGGATCATTCCTTCCATAGGGAAAGCCTCCGGGCTGGGCCCCTACACAACCGCAACCGAGACCAAAAGCGTTCATTTACCCCCATCCCTGCTAGCACCTTCCGTTGTCACCTGGAGGTAACTTGATTCAACTTGACTCATCACACGTATGTCGAACGACACGCACGTGGTCTTACTCCATTCACTCGATGTGGGGACAAGGTCGATATCTGATAGAAATCAATCACGATCTCCCCTTCTCGCTCGTGTCATTACGTACGAAAAGCAACAGGTTGTTGCGAGTGGGTTCTATATTGAGGATGCTCTCGGTGCAACATGCATTGAGAGAATCCATGAAGAACATGAAGAATTAAATTAAAATATTAATGTTATATCCTAGCAAACCCCACTAGCTAATTGGACACAACTTTTCAGTCCCGGAATCCCGCCATGCCTGACGAGCCAGGTGTCCGAGTGGTAAGGGGGGAGGGGGCACTGCCCCCTCCCCTCGATATTTGTCCTCCCCCCAGTGCAAGCACCGACCCTGCGCACCCCAGCACACCCTCTCCTCGAGGCCACGCTGGGGGAAAACCCCTTTCGGGTAAAACAACGCAGGGGGGGGGGGGGGGGGCACTCGTGAGTTTAGTGGCCCAGAGCGCTAATCTCCCTCGCCCGAGCGAGTGGCCGCGGCGAGCCGCGGCCCTTCTCTCATCCTGGCTCTGCAAATAGTGGCCTAGCGCTATTTAGCTAGATGCTAGATATAGATAGTGCTTTTTGGAAGTAGATAGCCTAATATCTAGATATTAGGCTAACATCTTCACAGTCTTACTCAATGGAGGGGCCTTGTGCAACAAGTCTCCGGCGCGTTCTCATATCTCGAGGATCATTTAGAGGACCGATGTGCCGCTCCATTTTGTTGCAAGGAGCAGTACCGCTTCACACTTCACCGGGCTCCTACGCGCATTCAACCCGGCGTTTGCGTTTGCATACGGGCGGGTCGATGAGCTTTGGTGCGGCGTCTCAGCGCCTTGGCATGCTTTGCTAATATCCACGATGTGAGTAATGGGTTGCAGCGAGAGCTCTCTTCCTACCTACTTTCCTGCCAAGGTACAAGGTACACACATACATCGACCATTCCGACGTGGAAAGTTTTTCAAGAGACGTCCTAGCATGGTGGGCATCCAACCACTCGAAATTCCCCACGGGGGCATTGGCTGCTCGAATAACATTTTGCCTGTCCAACGTTTCCGCGACGCTGTCGCCCCCATTTGGGGTTGTTGTGCGGTTCGTCCTTTGTGTTGGCCCTCCCTGTTGTTGGTGGTCATGGTGTTGGGCCTCTTGGGCCGGTGTTGCGTGCGTCCCTCGCGCGCACGCGGCGCGATTGTCTGCCCGTCCCTGGGCGTCGCTGGAGGGCCTCCCTCCCGTGCCGCCTCCCCTTTGTCTCCTGTCCTCCTTGCCACCCCCGACACCGAAGACAAAGGAACGAGGGGGGGAAGGGGAGGAAACGGAGGGGGGGGATGAAAAGGGCGATGTCCGCTATGTGGAGGTAGAGACCGAGTAGCGATAGGTGTATAGCCCTGAATCTTCAGATCTTTTTTTTTTTCAAGGAGGACAGGAGGCGGAGGGGAGGCTGGGGCTTGGCGACACGCGAGGAGGGGCGGCGACAGGCGAGAGGGAGGTGACAGGCGGGAAGCGGGAAGGGAGGTGACAGGCGAGGAGGGGGGGGGGGGGCGAACTCCAAGGAAACTGCCCAACCGCAGAAACTGCCCAACAGCGGAAACTGCCCAACCGCAGAAACTGCTGCCCACCCGGGCACAACCACGTTGGCCTGGTGCCATCCATCGTTCTTTTTTTCGCATGGAAGAATGAAAAACAACTTCTTGATAGTCTATGGCCGCGCCCGCGGCGTGCGCTAGCTAAATGCACACCACCGCACATCCCTCACACCCCCCCCCCCCCCCCTCACCGTATACCGTATAGGAGGGAAACACCCAGTCCACTACATAGGTGTGTTGAGGGATTGATTCGCCTCACTCATGTACGGTCGAACTCCGGGGCAATAGTAACAGCCACGGGAGGAGTGGTAGTAGCAGGCAGTAGTATGACCGAGATCAGCACCGAGCTGAGATCTTGCATATGCATGGCCTAGAAAGCTCAATAAAAAGGGACCAGGAGGGCATCTTCTCGGATTCTACGCTCTTCTTCCTGCATCCGTCGGCGCTTGCGCTCTTCTGCAACCCGCTCCTGACGCCTACGTTCCTCATCACTCAATTCCTGTCGCCTTTCTGCCACCCGTCGATATAGTTCAGCATCTTCCTCCCGCCTACGGCATTCTGCCTCTTCCCGTATCCGGGCTTTCTCTTCTGCCGCCTGCCTGCGAGCCTCAAGGATTCTATGGTCAAGTTCCTTGACCTCCGCTCCACCACTACGCTTGCGCTCCTCAATACGAGCAAACATAGCAGCGTCCTCCTCCTTTCGTCTCTTCTTCTCTTCTTCGCGTGCTTTCGCCTTCTGCTCCGCGAGCTTTCGCCGCGCCTCTATCACCTCTTCATCGAGCTCCTTCTCGTCTGTGCCCCCTTGGGCCGCCCGCTCAAGAATCCTCTTGCGCATGGCCTCGTCTTCTCGCCTTCGGCGGGCAAGCTCACGGCGTCTCTCTGCCTCGCGCTCGGCAGCCTTTCGCTCACGCGCTGCCTCCATCTGTGCGTCGAGGGCCTTGACATCTATACCCCCCATGTTACTCCGAGCAGCGATCCTCGCATACATTGCTGCGTCCTGAGCTCGCCTCCGGCGCTCCTCTTCATGTCGTTTCCTTGCCTTCTCCATCGCTACGTGTCGACGGGCAGCTTCGACCTGGCTATCCAACTTCTTGACGTTAGCCCCCTTCTTTCCTCGTTCGCGGATACGGGCGGCCATGGCGGCGTCCTCTTCTATTCGTCTCTTTCTTTCAGCCTCGCGAGCTTTCGCACGTTCTTCTGCGCGCTTCCGTCGTGTCTCGAGCATGTCCTCGTTAAAGTCTTTTACCTCCCTTCTGCGTAGCGACATCAACCGAATTCTCTCCCACATCTCTGCGTCTTCTCGCTTGCGACGGGCGGCCTCCTCACGTCGGCGAAGTTTTTTCTCCTCCGCTGCACACTGTCGAGCTGCTTCCAATTTTGGGTCCAACAGCTTGACCTCCGCCCCTCGCTTATACCGCTCGGCGATTCTGGCAAACATTGCCGCGTCTGCCTCAGCCCTCCGCTTCTCTTCTTCTTGCCTCTTCCTCACTTTCTCTCGTGTAGCAGACTGACGTGCCGCCTCGATCTCGGGATCCAGAGCCTTAAACTCATCTCCTCTGCGCTTCTTTCTGTCCGCGATACGAGCGAACATGGCCTCATCTTCTTTCCGGCGACGCTCCTCTTCTTCTAAGCGCTCCTTGGTTCGATCCTCCGCTACGCGTCGCCGGGCCTCCAAGATGGCTTCGCTCAAGCCCTTAGCGTCGCTACTGTGCTTGCTCCGCGCCGCAATCCGTTCCAACATCGCTTCGTCCTCGGCGCGACGCCGGGCTAGCTCCTCGCGCCGCCTCGCCTCACGCTCTGCGACTGCTCGCTCGCGTGCTGCCTCGATCTCAGGATCGAGAAAATTGATTTCCATCCCTCGCTTAGCTCTTTTTGCAATCCGTGCAAACATCGCAGCATCCTCTGCAGCTCGCCGTCGTTCCTCTTCTTCCATCCGCAGTGCCTTCTGCGCCGCCGTCCGCTGGCGTGCCAAGACTTTCTCTGGATCAAGCTCCTTGATGTCAGCGCCTTTCTTTCCCCGCTCTCGGATGCGCGCGAACATGGCAGCATCCTCTTCCCGCCGTTTATGTTCCTCGACTTCTCGCGCTTTTGCCTTTTGCTCAGCCCGCTTCCGCTGCATCTCACGAATGTTGGCATCCAAAGTGGTGGAGGTGCGCCAGGGGCTGTGCGCCTCGGAGGTGAGCATCTCCCGTGGTGTGGGTGGTCGGGGCTGACCGTTGTGCTCGTCGCGATACTGCCGCTCCTCCTCATCCCTGTGCAACAATTGCTGGATTGCAGCCTCCACCCGCTGCTTAAAATGAGGATTTTGCGAGGGCCACTGCCCTGACTTCAGGCGTGAGAAGACGGGGATGGATACATATTTGCAGTCCAGCTCAAGATTGTGCAGCCCCACCCAGACCTCAAACGACCCTGGGCGAGGGACGAAGCCGGTACGCAGACCTCGGCCCTCCCGGACTGCTGAAACATCAAGAAGGCTGGATGTGCTTAGAGAGCTGGGCATGCTCGAGACCATGCTCTGCCGGCACATCAAATGGGCGTGATCGGCGGACGGCGTTCTATCATTCACGTCAACCTGGACCTCCGCTGGCCCAGCGATGAGTGTGGCATACAGACGAAGGTGCGCGAGCTCCATGACGCTGTCGGCATCCTTGGTCTTGATGCGTACCGCGCGCGAGTGCTTAGGTTTGACGCAGTGCTCGACAGCGAGAAGAAGCTTGTGCTGCGCGCCAAGCCCGAGCTCGACCACCGGCTCCTCCTCTCCCTCCCCCACCCACGCACTCTTTGCGCCAAGGGGCGTCAGTCTGACGGACTCGAGCGCCATCCGAGCGGCGCGGCACTGAAGCGAAAATAGCTTAAGTAACGGGCATCCGCTCCTCGAGGAAGCGTTCTATTGTACAAGTTGCTCTTTAAAAAAATAGTCGAACTCGACCAGGAAACACGTTTACTCGGGTAAATTAATTAAACCTTTTAATAGTCTCACCGCACACGCGGCCGTGGACCCTCTACTTTCTACTCACGTAGGAAAACTGTCTACACCCCCACTCCCTCGGCCCTTCTCCCCCCGCCATAAGGCGACTCCCCCCGTGCACTACTAGTGGGATAGGGGTGAAGGGCTTAGATATGGTCCGGTGGCCCGCGCCTCCCCCCGGTAATCATTCCCCCCCTTCCTCCTGTGTCTCCGAGTGGGCGGCGGCCTCAGCCCCGACTTATCCTGTAAACAGGTGCGGGACTTACCTATTTTTCGGTGAGCGGAGCTCTCGCTCCGCCCACCCCCTTCTCCGCGCTCTCTCTCCCCTCTCCTGCGGCACGCGCGATGGCGCGCCTGCGGCAGGCCTGCAGCTGCCCCTGGCGACCCCTGGAGGCTCCTGGATGCCAGCTCTGGGGGCAGAGGAGGCTGGGGCTGGGCCCTGGCCTCCCCTGCCTCTCCCTCGCTGGCGCTCCTGAGCCTCTGGGGCCCCCAATCTGCACCTGTCTGCCTGTCGACCAGGGGGGAGGGGGGGTTGGAGCAATGGGCTGGCCACGACTGGCCAGGATGGGCGAATGGGGCGAGCCTGTGGGGAAGGGAGTGGGTCAGTAGGGCAGTCTCCTCCTGGCAAGCCATCAGGCATGCCAGGAGGATGGGTGGTTCCTCCCCTATGGCAGGGGAGGAGTGGAGAGAGGGAGGGGCTCGTGCCCCCCCATGGGTCAACCAAGTATAAACTTAGTTGCGTTTACTCGGGTAAAGGCGACGAGGGCGAAACACCTTGCAAAAACATGAACACACTGAAACAGCTAAAAATGACAAGATGGGTAAAGGCACCTGAATCAGGCGACGATGAAATTGAAGTTGAAGTTGAATTGCAAAATCGTTATGTGTACTGTGTACAGTCGTATCTTGTATCTTCACACTCCTCCTCCATGCGCTTGTATCTTGTATGAATTGTAGCGCCCTCATACATCCACTGCAATCTACAATACGCATGATTGTGTAGTAAGTGTGTAAGTTGCTGACCTTGTTAGAGCTCGTTGTTTGTGTATAGGTAACCAACCTCAACCTATACACAAAAACATGGGCTATATTAATTAGATAGGGTGCACAAATCATTTGATAACTCACTCACTCCCCCCCCCCCCCTCCCCCTCCCCCTTCCCCCTCACACTCATTGCCATACGCCATAATACAACTCCACAACTCCCAACTCGTCGCCTTCCCCCTCACTCTCACTCTCACTCTCACTACCAGCCGACTAACTCTTCCCCCTCACCCTCACTCTCACTACCAGCCCCAGCCCACTCTTCCCCCCCCCCTCTCCCTCACTAGCAACCAGCACTAGCCGACTCCTCCCCTTCAATCTCACTCTCAGATTCGGAGTCGGACGACTCCCCTTGACTGTCTCCGCCCTACCCCTCACAATTGGAGTCCACCTCTCCGCCCTCGAACACCTCCTCTGGCTCCGAACTCTTGTTGGGTGCAAGCATGGCCGCAACGCCGCGACACCCACGTCGTCAGCTTCATCTTCGGCCGCGGCGGGATCGAGAAGGCCGCCGCCCTCATAGCCCGCACAAAGATCGACGACGTGCGCTTCATCCCTGAGGGTGGCTTGGTTAACACCGATGTCATTTCGAATGTCGGTCGGGTTTTCGAAAGATTCCTTCCTTATTCTTGTGCGTAAGTAACTGTCGCCCCAGTGTGGTGCCGTGTCGCCAGTCCGTCGGACTCTATCCGTTCTGTCGTCTGTCGTCTGTCGTTCGTCGCTCTCAGGCGACGCAGCAACAATTAACCGCTCACACCGACACAGTGAGAAACGGGCCACCTAGAGGCACAGGAGGAAGGCGAGGACAGACCACTAGGGGCCGGTGCACCCCCGCCCTACCCAACCCCCCCACAACCTGGGCCCCTAAGTAGAGCACGAGGGGAGTTGCCGCAAGGCGGGAAGTGAGGGAAAGGAAGGGAAACGGGCGTGGCTACGATAGACAGCTACATAGCCGCGCGCGGGGTGAGAATATTAAAAGGTTTTTTTTTGGTCGTTCGTCGCTCTCGTTCTCGTTCTCGTTCCCGTTCTCGTCCCTCGTTCTCAACACTCCATCAGTACCAAACCACTCTCCCAACCTCAGCCTCAGCCTATCCATCGCCAATCGCCCAGCCATGTCCGCTCCGTCCTCGCGCTCGCCCTCGCCCAAGCTCGTCCTCCCGCCTTTCTCTGCTGAGGAGATGGTCAAGCCCGCCATTCCATCACTCCCGGCCATTTCCGCCGCGTCTCCCGCCGATCGTTCCCCTTCCGTCTCATCGCACATCGAGCCAGTGGTCATGCTCGATCCGTCATGCCGAGGGTCCCCTCAGAGGGGGGCCATGGCGCGCGCAGGAATCACGCGCCCGTAGGAGAACGAAGAGAATGGCGACAAAAGAACGACAAAAAGACACAACAATCCGGCCCGAAATAAGGTAATTCCCGCCCCCGTTTGCGAAACATGTGCAGGATGACACCTCGCGCGGCAGGCAGAGACCGCGAAAGAGCGGCGGTAGACGAAGAAGACCCAAAAAGCGTGGGCCGAGCCCCCCCGGGGGCAAGATAAGATACTGCTGCAGAAGGCGTTTACGTTTGTCTGCCACAAGAACACCTACCAACTACCAACAGGGTCGTCTAGCCCGCCCCTTGCACTTGGCCCGACATAGTGCACGCCCCCCCCCCCCCCCCCCGATACCAAAGACAAAGGAATGAAGGATGAAGGGGGTGGTGCAAAGGGAATGAGTATACAGTATACTGGGGTATAGGCGATGGCGTGATTCAGTACCGTGAGTGCGTGGTCCTTTATAGCTACCGGTAGAAGCCTGAATCTTCAGATGTCAGATGTGGTTTTTTTTCGGAGCCAAGCGCACATACCGACCCTCCTCCCCGCCCCGCCCCGGCGAAGCGCAGCAGCTATCAAAAACTTTCACAAGTCGAGGATTTTCGCACAGCAGGGGAGCGGTGTCCCATCCATAGTGGACCCTATCGCCACGAGGTGCCCGCCTACGCCTAGCGGGCGCGCGATGGGTGGGTGGGTGGGTGGGTGGGGGCGCCTGGGGGTCGGGGGCGGTCACGGCACACTCCATAGGTCAAACACTAATATCAATTTTCTCATAAGTAATGTAGTACACCGCATGCAAGCAACCACCCGCAACACCCTAGAAAGCGACAAGGGTCCGCCAGGTCGAAAACCAAACCTTCTCTTTTACACAATCGCCGCCCTTTGGTGGGGCCATCAGGCGTTGCGGAAGGCTGGCCGTAACAGTCATAATGAGAAAGATTCACGAGCTGAAATTGATGTTGCGCAAGAAAACGGTCTTGCACCGCTTGCCACCGGCACGTGGCATATTATTCCAAAATCTAGATGGACAGGCCTCCTCTACCTATCATGCGTGTCGACGACTTCCACCTCACCCGAGAAGACATGCGGACGAGCCGCGAAATACGACTGCCGAGATTCGTTGAGAGTTGGATGGCCAAGATGATACTTTCATCTATTACCGGCTGTGCCAATGAATGATTAGTCCTACACCCGTCAACCATCTTGACGAAAGCCACTACCCCGAAGAGAAACGTGTGGAGGAGCTATGGAATAACAACCGCCAGAATCCGCTAAAATTTTTGTTTCTAGTGATGGATGTACGTACTCAATGTTGATCTCCCCGCCGACACCTAATTGGAGGCAAGGAACGTGGAGTCCGCCCTCACGCAGCCGGAAAAAAGATCGTGGAGTCCGAGACGGAGTGTCTATCATTTTGGCTGGCCAACTTGACGAGTGAGCTTCGGCCAGGGCGAGAGGGCTCGTGTCTACTCCTCACAATGTCTGAAAGTGTGCGCGTCGAAGCAGCGATCGGTGTGCCCGGGCGTGGGCAAAGCGGAGATGCCGTGGCATTCTTTGGGGAGGCGAGACGACGGTGTGGCTGCAAGCAAGAACGTGTATGAGGCAATTCAGAACATTTACTCTCCGGTGAAATATCGTTCCATCGTCGCTCTGCTGCCTCGAGAAGTTCACGGGCTCGGTGATGCCACTCCTTTGCAAGTTGCAAGGGCCTATTGCCCGATCCGTCAACAACGAGCGGGTTGGCGCCAAAAGAAAGTAGCTCCTGCACGACCTCGTGGTAGCCGAACTCGGCGGCGCAGTGCAACGCTGTCTTCCCATCAGTGCGAGGCAAATGCACGTCAGCACCATTTGAGAGGAGGATACGGACGACGTGCACATGACCCCGCATAGCAGCATCACTAAGCGCGCCGCACCATGATGACGACGAGCGATGGTTGATCATGGCCGCCTGTGGTCCAAACCTGTCGAGTATGTACTTGACCAGTTGTGTGACGCCTGATCGCGAGGCCTCTTGCAGCGGAGTTAGGCCTATCCGATTCGGCCCGAGTGGAAAAGGTGCCCCGTAAACCTCCACAATATAGCGCAAGAGCGTCAGATGTCCCTCACGCACAGCCATGGCAGCCAGCTCCTCGCGCTGAATTTCCAAATCACTCGTTCCCCACGTGTACAGGTAGTCCTCAAGATCATCGACAGTCAATGCCTCAAGCGGCTTCCAGTAGCAGGGCGGCATCCCAACCGTAGCAGTCGGCTGCCACTCCTCGTCGGGTCGACGCACCGACTTGGCGAGAAGATGCATCCTATTCATGCGAAGGAGCATGTGCTTGAAGAAGGCGCTGCTCTTAGCCATCGACGGGCCGAGGACGTCCCAGAAGGGCTCGACCATTGTCTCGGTGGAAAACTGGGTGCGAAGCTCCGTCAACTTTGTTTCATACATGCTGATGAGCAATGGCTCAAGGGCTTGCTTGTCGCATGGGATGCATATTTCGGTGCCATCCGTTGCGACGACCACATGATTGCGTTGACAACATGTGAAGGAGCCAGTGAGCACGGCTGAGTGCTCCTGCGAGTGTACGGTGAAGCGGTCCATCGAGTCGTGGACCTGCACACGTGGCGGCTGGTCAAGAGGCTGGGTCACCATAAGGGCACGACTGTCGCCGTGTCTGGCGAGCGCGAGGCAGGTCTCCTCCATCCGGCACCAGCCGCGGGTCTCCCATGAAGAATAGTTGCATTCGCCGCCGTCTTCATGCCGCACGCCGCTCGGGGCGCACACCCAAAAGTTGTTGGCGCGCGCGACGTATGTCGGGATGGAGGAGATGGCGTGCTGTTGCAGCTTGGAGACGTTATCCATTGCTGGCTTGGAACTGCACGAGATAACCTGGGGGATTGAGATGTAGTCCATCCACACGTAACCGTCAGCCACCGACGCGGCGAACGCCGATTGCAGCTCGTTGCCACGCCGGCGCGTGACTCCTGAGCCTGGCCCACGGAGGGATGCGTGGCTGCGCCGGCGCAAGCTCCCCGAGTCGGGTCGGCGCAAGGAGGAACTCTCACGGCATGTTCGCTCCGAAGTGGGCGAAAACGAACCCGGTTGCAGCTCACCAGGGGAAGAGTCCTCTTGTGCTCTCGGCGGCAGCGACCCGATCAGCAGTGACTGCTCGGATGGCCTCCTCGCCCGTATGAAGCCGATCGGAGAGACAGAGGGCGATGCCGCCCGCGATGAGGGCAGCGATTCAGTGGACGACGCATGGGATCCTCGTCCATGCCTGCGCAAATCCATGATGAACTGACTGTTCATCTTGGTATAGCCGCGAAAGAAGGACAGCTTGTCGCACTCGGAGGCAAAGACGTCCTCGCCGTTAGCCACCATGCGAAAGACAGTCTGCATCGTCCTGAGGTGCGCACCATGCGGGTCCGCCTCATGCCGCCCGCACCACTGGTGGGAGATAAAGTTGACGGAGGAGGTTCGGTCGTCGTCCTCGAGCTTAGTGAGCAAACCCATCTCCATCAGCTCGTTGTGTGGCCGTAGCAGGTCGAGCTCAAGGAAGTCGCTCATCTTCATGACGTAGAGCGGGAAGGGGTCATTCATCCCATGGAGTGAATTGCTCCACTTGACCTCTCCCAAGGCAGCTGGCTCGGCGCGCACGACGGCGGGGATGGACTCTGCGCTGGAGTAGGCGGAAGGATCACACTCCTCCGACGAGAGGCGCCTGTCTACCGCCCAGTGAGACCTGCCCTCGCTGCTGAACCATTTGGTTCGCTGGAGGGTGTCGGGATTGAGCGGAGGAGGCTCCCTCCACTGGGTGTGCGGCATCGCGAAGGGGCGGCGTGCGGGTGAGGAGGTGCCCTCTCTCTCTCGCTCGCTCGCTCTCTCGCTCTCTCACGCGCGCTCTCTCTCTGCCTCTCTCCGTCCCTCCCTCTCTCTCCCTCTCTCCCTCCCTCCCTCCTCCCTCTCTCTCTCTCCCGCCCCCTCCCCTCCCTCGCTCTCTCTCGCTCGCTCTTTCTCTCACACTCCCTCTCTCTTCCTTTTATCGTAATTTCTCTCCCCAACCCTCTCTCCCTCTCCCTCTCCCTCCGTCCCCTCCTCCGTCTTCCTGGCCTCTCTCTCTCGCTTCCTCTCTCCGTGCTGCTCGTCTCTCCGCGTCCTCTCCCTCTCCCACCCCCTCTTTCTTAAAGTGTGGGATCCTCTTTCTTCCCCTTCTCACTGGTGCCCCGTGCTCCACCTGTCAGCGACGGACCCTCTCTCCTCCATCCGCGGGAAGAAGCCAGCCGCTCCATTCTCGACGGGAGAGGAAAGAAAGAGAGAAGAGATTGAAGACTCTTGAGGAGTGATCCACCCAAGTGCCGAAGGCGCGAGAGGAGGGGTGTTCCTGGAAGGTTCGTACCGTGCCCCGGGGGGGGGGGGCAGAGAGAGAAAGAGAGAGAGAGAGAGAGAGAAAGAGAGAGAAAGAGAGAGAGGGGGGGGGAGGGAGAGAGGGAGGGAGAGGGAGGGAGAGAGAGAGAGAGAGGTGGTGGTGGCTTCTGGAGACGGATGGGACCCCCCATGCTGAGGATGCGCCGACTTCATCCGTGAGAGGAGCCGAGACGCCGAGCTCGTACGAGATTGGGTGGACTCCACGCCTGACTTTGGCTTTGGGATAGCGCTCAGCCGTTGGAGCTCGCATCAGAGGTGACGAGCTCCGCGCTCAGATTGGAGCTCGTGAGCTCGGCTCGTCAGCCCGAGCGATAGCGAGCGGTGGAGCCGCTGATATTGACCATGGATCTGCCGCAGATAAATGCAGATCGTTAGACGCCGCGCGGGGCGCTCCTCACCGTCCGGAGGCTCCCCCGCCCCCCCCTCTCCCCCCCGCGATCAAAGACGGCGCCCTCCCCCCGCCGCTCGTACGCTCCGCTCTCCACTGCGACCTGCGCCAAGTTGGGGGCCACACACATGCTGTGATCGAGGCGAACCCTTCGGTTGGTGAGTGTCCGCCTCGCCGTACTCCCCACACTCCTAGAACGAGGAGCTTCCTTCACACTCTCGCCGCCCACACGGCTCTGGACCCCACGACTTCCACGCGCCCCCGGCCCCCCCCCCCCCGCCCCCCCCCCCCCCCCCCCCCCGACACTATCTGGCAACTCCCCCCATGCACTGAAGTACTACTCTACTCTGGGAGGAGAGAAAAGAACTTCTTAGTCGGGGGGGTTTGCAGCGGTTTCACTCCGATTTCACCGAGGTTTCACTCCGCGTTTAACTCCAAACGTCGGGGGGAAACCTCGGTGAAACCATGTTTGTTTAACTCCGCCCAGTGGGCGCGTGGAACCACTCTGGCGGGTTTCACATTTCACTCCCAGTTTTTTGCTCCTACGCGAGCGATGGCGGTGCGCTTGCGGCCCGCCACTCTGGGAGCGAAAGGGTCGGGGTGCGGCCACACTGGGGCTAGGGCGTGGAATACCCCCCGGAGAGCCCCATCTAGGTACAAGTAGATAGTGCCCAACTGCCATCTAGGTAGATGTAGATAGTGTCCAATTGCCATCTAGGTAGATGTAGATACTGCATATGCCGTCCTAGTCCTAGATACCTAGATATCTGAGATATCTAGGTATCTACCCTTCGGGCCTAAACTTAAAGTTATAAGAATCCGGGCGCCCGCCCCGTCCGCCCGAGAAGTCCGCGCGCGGCCCGCGGCGTCATCGCCATGAGAGTCGCTCTGGCATGCCAGCCCTTTCGAGGACGAGCCACGTCAAAGCTCTGTGCTCATGTGGCGCGAGGATGGCGTGCACATGTACAAGGAGCAGGCTTTTGCGCACGGCCGCCCGTGCCATGGCCCGTGGTGCCACGACTGCAACAAGCTGGAGTCGTGCTCACCGTAGGCCGCATGATCACCTCGGCCACGCTCATGGGCGTTATCCTCTCAACCTCGGGACGGCACGACCACGCAGGATGCGCGCCGAGGAAGAAGCAACGGACCGTGCGCAGGAACGACATCAACGCCGACGACGGCACCATCTGGGAAGTGGAGTCGATCGTCGCGCGCCGGCTGGTCAGAGGTGCACCCGAGTACCTCATCAAGTGGGAGGGTTTTGACGAGAAGGACAACACGTGGGAGCCTCTCGAAAACTTGGCTGGCATCGAACAACATCTGGCGACCTTTGAGGCGACGGAGCGAAGGAAAAATCAAGAGTTCAACGAAAGCATCCGAGAACGTCAGTTAAAGAAACAACGCCAGAGTACTTTGATGCCGCTGCCGAACTCCTCAATTGCAAGTTCAGCGGCGTCGGGGCTGTCGAGCAATGAGATGGCGGCCAAGTCAGAACTAACGGCCATGCAGGGCAAGAAGACTGCACCCATTTGGGCGCGCTACCACACACTCGTCGACAAGCCCGATTACGTCGTATGCCAGGAGATCCTGCCCAACTCGCAGACGCCAAACGAGAAGTGTGGCGCACACTTGTACGCCAAGAGTGGCCCGACCGCACTATGGAATCACCATCAATCGAAGCACAAAAGAGCGTACCAAGAGCTGAAGAATATGCTCGACGCCGACAACGTCGATGTTGGAGTGTCTCACTCGGACATGCTACGGAAGACTATCAAAGCGACCACATTATCGCAAGGGCGCAAGGACGAGTGCGACCTAGCGTGTGCGCGGTGGTTGGTCAAGTCTGCTCGTCCCTTGACTGCCGGAGCGCGACCTTCCTTTTCGTGATGTCATCTTCACACTCACACGGGGTCCCCCCCCTCGCAGCGCGTAGACGAGCGCCAGAAGCCAGGTGCGAGCAGCGCGCGCGCAGCGCGAGCCCCCCGCCCGGCCTTGGCCTGGGTGTGCCATACCCAGCACCTGACCCCGCCCCAGCCCACACCCGCCTCGTGTGGAAATCAAAGCCGCAGCTTGGATTGTAACGAGATGAACGAGATGTAACGAGATGGCCTGATGGCCCGACGACGAGATGAACGAGATGGCCGAGACGGCCCGACGAGATGAACGAGATGGCCCGAGGGCCCGACGAGATGAACGAGATTTCGGATAACGGAACTAGACGAGCAGTTTCCCCACTAAGCTTGGTCGTAATGCGGTGAAACCGATTTAGAGACAAGCGGGAAGCCGGGGCGGAAGGAACTGGCAAGGAAGCCGGCAGGAAGGCAGAGGAAATGTCTTGGCAAGGCGACGGAGGCATGATTTTAACAGTAGGCGGGATTTTTAACAGTAGGAAGAGGCAGGAATTTAACAGTAGGAAGAGGCAGGATTTTTACTGGTAGAAGAAGGGCGTGGAATTTACTGGTAGAAGAAGAGCGTGGAATTTAACTGTAGAAGAAGAGCGGAGAGGAGAAGGAGCGGGGCTCGAACTGCAGAGTACTCCGTCCGGACTCGAACTCGCGACCCAGAGCAAAAGGTTGGTGGAGGCGGTGGGTTGAACCACTATGCCACGCGAGAGTTTACGTAGCCATAGGGCCGATGGGAAGGGCTGAGAACCGCCCTATATACTCTGGGTTTTTTTCTCTTCTTTTTCACTCTTCTTCTTCTTTCTTCCTCTGTTCTTTTTACTGTTTTACTGTTTTTTTCTTTTTGCCTCTGAGACATCGCGAATGCGACACCTCGCAGCAAGCTTCCCTGGCTGAAAAGTCAGAGTTGGCGTCTCTCTCGGCAGGCGCGGCCGGTCAGCAGATCGGCTACAGGGCTCGAAGGGGTCGAATTGGGGGGGCAGTGCGCGTGTGTATTCGTAAGATATGTGTATGGACTGTCTGTGCGCCGCATGGCGACGCGCAGGCAGTCCATATGTGCGCGTCTAGAGCCTGATTTCTAGTGTGTGTGGCATGTTTGAAAGGGCGCTGGGTGCACCATTCGTAACATAATTTAATGATATGTTTATGATAAATAGATCTATCTATCGTAGAGCTGTCAAATCATTTGTCGGTGAACGACAAAGAACTGATGTTTCCCGGTCGCCGCATTACAGTTTTTTCGCCGGGCCCTCACCCTCTCTAATCCTCCCCCGAGAGAATTCTCCTCTCCCGCCTCGCCTCTCGCGGCTGTCTCCCCGGGTGCCGAGGACTTCTCTGCTTGAGCCCAGTTTTTTCTTATTGTCCCCCAGCGGGACTTTTTCTCACACTGTGATCACAAGGAGGCCGTAGCGCGGCCCCCTGTGGCTCGAGGATGAGACCGCGGCGCGGCGCGCCGCGCATCCTGTTACTTCATGACAAGTTAAAAGATACCAAAGGGGGCCACTGAACGCACAGGGCACACTAACAGTATCGCTCACAAATCAAACGCACACACGGGGGGATTGCGTGGGAGACTCACACAAGCGAACAAGGAGAGAAGACGGTCTGAAAGGCGTGTTCCGAAAAGTGGGGTACCGTGGGGAAACAGTTGCTATGCGCACGCGCCGCGTCCTCGCGCCTCCAAATCCATGTTAACAGCAACTTTCTAAGCGAAAAAAAACTTATCACCTGGCCCTCTTTTGACGGAACGCGACTTCGCTTTCTCGTCGCCTAGCGGCATTCCTAAGATCGTCGCGTGTTCGCCCGCCTTTTGTCGGGACACCGAGAGAAAACGTCACGCGCGCGGGGGGGGAGGGGGAACGCCCGGGAAAGAAATCAACAAAAGGGGGGCGGAAACTCAAGTAAGCACTCGGGGGAGCAGGAAGGGAAGGGAGAGGGGGGAGAGGGCTTCCGCGGGGCGGGGGGGACCAGGGAGGGGAGAGGAGAGGGGA
The DNA here is from genome assembly GCA_018136815.1 of Isochrysis galbana. Classification (NCBI taxonomy): domain Eukaryota; phylum Haptophyta; order Isochrysidales; family Isochrysidaceae; genus Isochrysis; species Isochrysis galbana. Next base: position 2,678,228 of record CM030932.1, read on the forward strand.
GACGGACCGATTGGAACGGTGCGAGGAAGAGGGAATCGGGGCGCGGCGACGGAGAGGGGGTCGCGCGGGAAAACCTAATAGGGAGCATACGAAAGGGAAGTGTGCAAGGCCACCCCTTTACCCGCAACATGCAGCGTCGCGCGCGCGGCGAGATCATTAAGAAGTTTTTTTTGAATTCTATTGTGGAAGGGGCTCGCGTTGGGCAATATGCAATACAATGATACCCTAGAACAAGGATGTTATACCTCGAGACGGATCGCATCCGTAATATTTATACATGAACTTGGTTGAGTGAACCAAGTATAAACGTTGTTCTTAGTTGAACAACAGATAGTAGTTGGAGCAAAGTTAGCAGAAGAATGCGATTGGGTCTGTCCAGCTCTGCACCACCCTCTCTCTTATCTGCTCGACCAACGGCCACATTCCAATCATCATAGCCTCAGCACAACCGTTTCTAGACCGTGGCCGCCGACCGCGAGTACAGCCTTGAATTGTGCTTGGACTTCCGTCGTTGCGACATCTGCGACATCCTTGCTCTCACCCTGCGCACACAGCTCTGCTGCCGTGCAACGATCCTGGGGGGCGGAGGTGAGAGATAGAATCGCAAGACTAGTCACTCGCTGTACTCCCACATACCGGGTACAAATCGCCGTCAGAACTGGTGGGCCATCATCGGCATCTTCCTCTCCTCCAGGTGAGTCCATGCTAGTAAACGGTTCCTCTCCAACAGAGGTTGAGGATGTTGAAGAGGACCAGTGGGACGCTCCGCCCGTGGCCTGCGCACTCCAACCCGTTCCGCATCGGAGCGAGCTAGTGGTTGCGGCAGCCCGATCAATCTTCCACGCGCATAAGCGTTGATCATGGCCGCACGTGAAAATAAAATCGCCCGTGCAGGCGATCGCGCGCACAGATGCGCCGTGCGCGCCCCTCTGCCGCCACTGACGTCGTATGGTGACGCGCACATTTTTCGACGTAGCGATTGGCCGAGCAGCGGGCTTGCGGGAAGCGCTAGGCTCGGTCTTCCTCCCCAAATCACTGGTGGTGTCGACAACGGCATCCACGTCCGCGCAACCATCGACCGGACGAACCATCAGACTGAGGACACCTACGGCCTGGTCATCGCCCGCTGTTACCACAACAATTGGTTGCGAGCTACCGTCTGCCGCTGCAAAGGATTGGGTGCTAATAGCTAGCGCGTTGAGGCCCATTGAATGCAGCTGAACCTGCAGCAACGGGCGTGGCGCTTTCGTTTGAATTCTGCAAGCTGTGATATTAGAGCCAACTTGCGACGCCCCGGTCGGCATACACAACAAAGGTGTCACATCCCATACGGTGAGTTTACCGCTGGTGTCTCCGGCTAAAACGAGGAGTGCCTCGTTCGATCCAGCGGACGCAGATGTGCCCACTTCACGCATCGGTATGCGATGATGGTGCAGCCCCAAGCTAAGCACGGGGCCACAGCCTTGTGGCGCCGGAAGCTCCGACGAGTGAGGTATCACATCTCCGATAGTCGGGGTTTGGAACAAATGAAGCAGTATCACCCCAGTCGAAGTGCCGGCGGCGCACACGCTGAGCTGCGAGCCCTCACGCTGACCGTCCTCATCAAGGCAGATAGTGGCAGCAGCGAGTACCATGTATCGAGCATCAGAATCTCCGGCGCGACGTAGAACAACACGGTCGTCCGGCTCGCCAGGGTTCGACGGCAGTCCAAAATGGCGACGCTGTACGTCTCGTTGGGTGCGCGCTGGCGGCTCTCGGGAGCACCGCAATTCCACACGGAGCCCCTGGCGTTCCCCGTCTCGTAAGGGCGTGCTCGCGGAGGTCAAGGTGGCGGGAGTTGGCAGTTGAATCCCCCAACACTTCAGCACCTCTTTGCCACCAGCCGAGAAGAGCAGCACATCAGCGCCAAAGCCAACTGGAGCGGCACAGGTAGCGAGCGCACGCACCGGTGCCGGATGTCCCGAGAGAATTATTTGCGAGGTAAAATGCCGAGGGAGAGGCTGAGGCGTCGCAGTCAAAATTCGTACCATATTGTCCTCGCCGCCAGTTGCCAATAGTAAGGGGGACGTGTACGCGATGGTTTGCGCGTCGGACTCCGGTACGGTTTCAGCGAGGCCACGAAGTGCTTTTTCACTTCCCTGAGCAAAAGGAGGCGCCGCCATAGCAACTGTTGCAGTGAGCATGGGTGCCAGCCCTCCTGTGGAGCTCGGAATGGTCACAATAGTGTGCACCCCTTTTCCGTGGATACCTGCCTCAAGCGAGTAAGATTGCCAGGGCTCTTGGTACATCGTCGCAATGGCACGTTCATGCCGCAGCCGACCGGTCGCTTCCGGTGCAGGACAAGAGCAACCTTGGTGCACGTTGGCATTGGATGTGGCGGCAAGCCTCTTATGAACCAGTGCTTCAGAGGCGCTCAGGCCGTTGTGGTGTATCCTCACCACCCCGGCTTGTGAGTACGCCAAAACGAGAGCTTGCACCGCGGCGACTGGAACGTCACAAGAGGTATGGTCGAGATTATTGCACATCGGTTCCGTGCCGAGTGTCGCCAATGGCTGCAGGCACGTCCAAAGACCGACATCTTTGGGGTGCTTGTAACCGGCAGATGGCATAACCAATAATTGTTGTCGAGCACTTAACCTCCAAAGAATCAAGCGCTTTTGTACGAAAGCCGCGATGATGAGGTCAATCCCTCCGACAAGTGGCGTGTCCTCGCCGCCCCCACGTTCGCTTGAAAGAGCGACGTCTTCCCCAGCTTCAACAGGCATCGCGCTACCGATGAGTATCGACGTGTGGCTGCTGCACTCAGCCGCATGCAATTGATCACCTTCCCCGGGCACGAAAGGTGGCTCACCATTCTGGGGCCACGCGACGGGAAGTGGAAGCATCTTTTCCAGATACCCCGCTATTGGCACCCTCCACCGACGGAGGACTGTCAATCGAAGAGAATCGCCGCCTGTTTTGGGCCATCCGCGAACTCGATGCGGGTGCTCCGTGCTCTCAGTCGCCGGTTCTCTAACCGCGCTTCCAAAGCACGCCCTTGAGCTGCTGCAATCGTTGCTGCACGCCTCCTCACACACCATTTCAATGACATGGCCATCGCGTCCACAGCTGAGCACACGTCCTTTGGATGCTCCACCTGCTGGTGCTCTACAACCCTCCGATCCGGTGAGGTCCATGTAGTCTGCGCAAGCGCAGAAGCTACCCACGCGACGGGCAGCTAATTCAGAGCTGAGCAAATGCGTCACACATTGCTTCCCGTGCACGCTCGGGAGACACACCGTCATCGGGCACTGCAGTCTATCATCTTCACGATTTGTTGGCTCCTCCCGGATCCCGCCGGACGCTTTCGTGGCCTGCACGCGCACTTCACTCATCGACACCGTACCTGCGGCCCCGATATCGGCAGCGACGTCCGCCACATTTCGTGGTCCGACTTTGTCTGAAGTGAGGAGATAGCCGGCGACGTCACCTTGACTGCCACCCGTTAGCACCACGAGGTCGTCCAAGGCCTCTATCTGGGTTTCTGTCTTCGGCGCCTTGCAAGATCGCCCTCCAGCGTGGGCAAGTTCCCGAGCAGTCGAACGCCCCTGGCGCAGCGCGCGGGCTACACATATGGTCGTCGGTCTTTGCCCTCGCGCCATTGGCAATAGCTGCGCAAGGAGGATCACACGACCTTGCCTCGGCCATACAGCCCACACGCGCATGACATTGACGGGAGACGCGGTGACCAAGACACCTCGTTCGCTGGAGGCTGCGGTGGATGGAAGGGGGGAGGAACCATCGCCTGAGTTGGCGCTAGCAGAGCCATCGCACCTCGTTGCGAACCTCGTTGCTGCCGCCGCGCATGTTGCCCAACACACCCGCGGTGAGGCTACCCAGCAAAAGTGGAGAACGCATATAGGATGGGCACGCCATTTCAACAAGAGCTCTGCGCTGACTTGTGCAGCGCAACGCGTTGTACTCTTGGCGCCATCTGGTGAGCGAGTGGCAGCACGTGGTGAAGGCAGCCACGATAATCCCAGCAGTCGTACTTCGCCACATGTTGAGCCGACGAGCAGGGGTTCGCATCCACTGCATCCCTTAAAATTGTTTTCAAATGAGGCTGTTGGGCTCTCGAGGTCATTCGCTGTCTCTATTGCGCGGCAAGCGCAGTATTTGGCACATCGGGCCATCCTCGCAGCACCTGTCAGGCCAGCTCCTTCAGCCGTGCCGGCCAGTAGAGCCGCCCACTTGGTCCCCGGCTCGTGATGCAATAGTGATGCTGGAGCCTGTGCTCCTAACGAGGGCAGTGTCGAATAAGATTTGGATACCTCGAGCGGCATGATCCACACCCGGCCGCTGTTGCAGGCGACGATCAGACCGACAGGTGGGAAGAGCTGGAGAGCACGCGCGTGCGACGCGTCCTCATTGGCCTCATGCACACCCACATCCCTTGGTTTCACTTTGCCTGTAGGCCAATCCGCTCTACTGCCACTGGGGCTGATCACACTCTGCATTTCGAAGCTGGGCTCAGCTCTAGGAGCTTGATCGGGCTTGTCGCCGCTCACCATAGCGCCAGCAAGCAGCCGCACTTCCGAGTGTGCTCCTCGACTCGCCTCCAAGAAAGTAACGGCGTCCTGTAGCCTGATGACATTCTGCACAACTGCTCCGTTGGTGCTCTCGGCTACACCAGGCGGCCCCTTGGCTCGTCCCGCCTTGGCAATCTCACTGCTACCTGTCCGCTCGTCCGAGGACGCAAGCCCCACGGGTACCGACCAAACTCTCACACCGCCATCTGCACCCCCGGTTACAACAACCCCTACAGCTGAACTTGCTGCCGCTGACCAAACATGCTTTCCCTCGTGCCCTCGGAGTGTGTCCAACAGCTCAACGCCTCCAAAAGCAAAGTTGCCAGCCGAACTGGCAGCCGGCAAGCCTGGTTCTTCTCTGGCTTCGAGCACTCCCCACGGTGCACCAACCCCACCATAAGTAGGCCCTGCATCCGCAGGCCAGCTCCCGTAACCTTGCACCCCAGATGCAAGGATTCTCGCCGCAACACCCTTTGTTCCCCTTAAACCCATCTCAGCGGTCTCTAGCGGTTGCATGGGCAGCCGCCACAGACGTGCACACCCATCCTCACCTGCGGTCACGAGCACCGAAGCTCGACGCGTCCGATGAACCCACGAGATGGTCCATGGTCGAGCCGTGTGTGCGAACCAGCCGACATCTGCAGGAACATCAGTTGCAGGATGCTCCATGCAATATGTCTCTCTTGCCCCAGATGCACCAACGCCATCGCCGATTTCGCGGCGCAGACACATGCCCTGACTGCCACATTTGCCGGTAGTGCCAACCAGGAGACGGCGTGCCGCTGCTACCGCCACAGCGGTCCGTGTCCACACCATCGCTCGCCTGTCGTCCGAGACGGAGGCTACAGCTGTACCACAAGGAGACCAATGTAGTGCAAAGACAGATCCCTCATGTCCCGTCAGATTGAGTAGAGGCGGCGGGCGCGACGTTGGGGGTCTGAGGCGCGGCCGTCCGAAAAAGGGAAAGTATGGTAGATTGTCCTGGCACCGCGGCAGCGGGACCGACAATGAGAGCCAGCCAGCCTTATCCTCAGCGACTTCGCTCAGCAAGCAGTCGGGAATCGCATCACTCGCCTCCCAGACAAGCACTGTGCGGAAAGCCGAGCCGGAAGCGACCAAAAACGATTTCTGGATCGTTTTATCTCCTGGTATGAGTCCAGCAAGCCACAGCGCATCTGTGTCTTCGTCTGAGCCTTCCCCAGCTGCGCGAGGCGCAGACTCATAGCAAGCATGGTCCGAGATGGCTGCTGCCACCATCGGAGGCCGCAGGGCCATTGCATAGAGAACCGACTTTGTGGAGCATGCGACAGTCCGGAGTGGCCGGAGGGTTCTCGAGGGAGGTGGGGCCATGGAACGGCCGGAATCGTCCGCGATCGCCCAGCACACTTCCCACACAGATACCGAGTTGTCGTCGCACCCGATGGCCACATAGTCAGCACCGTCTGCTGATTGCGCCAGTTCCGCGATGATTGCGCAGTCGAGCACGCGGCAGCCCATCGTCCAGCCGGCGCGCAGGCACAACGACGGAGTGCCAGCCCGCTCAAATGCGAGCGCACGCACCTCGCGCACCCCGTGAACGAGCAGTAGCTGGCCGAGGCACCCAGCGCACCCAGCACTCAGCCCATGCACGGTCTCCTCCTCGAGCAGCGGCAGCTGGTGGAGAAGCGCGCGTAGGCGGAGGGAATAGATACGGAGGAAGGGACCCGCGCCGGCCGCCACATATTCCTCGTCTACCAGCGCGAGCGCGCTCACCGGCACCGAGCTCGCCGGCGCCTCGTTTGCCGACACGCGGCGCCAGCAGGACTCCGACGCCATCCCCCCGTAATAGTTTTCTTGTTGTGTGAGTATAACCTTAGTGCGGAGAGACCCAGGACCCAGGCTGGAGGCCGATCGACGGCAACACGGCAACGGCGCCCTACGCCCTACGCCCCTACCTAGACTCCAGCTTCTTCTGCCCCCAGAGCTGCCTCCCATGGCCCCTGGCAAGGCCCAGCAGGTGCCTGAGAGCAGGCCGGAGGCGCGCGCGCCGCAGGCGCGTGGGAGAGAAGGTCACGTTCACGTTCACGTTCCGTCGAAAGAGGAAGAGAGAGAGAGAGAATAACGAATAACGAGATAACAGATTACGAGTACAGAGTAAAGAGGACCAAAATTTCAAAATAGAAATAGTTTTCCTAATGGTCTAGTTTTCAACTACGTTACTAACGCGAACAGCAAGGCAAAATTCGGCAGCAATGACTTACTGTAGACTGTAGATAGAGATAGAGGCCACTGTCCACTGTCCACTGTGTACTTATTTATCTACTACTATTATCTATTATCTACGAGCTTCGAATTTTACCATTTATCATTTATCTCTTACTTATACTTAAGGCTAAGGCTTAAGCGGCGACCAACCTACTCTAATAGAGTAGGGGTCATGGGGGGGTGCCTCGCGCCCCTCCCCTCAGGCACTAACGCCCCTCCGGGAGGGCCTGTCACAGTCACCCTCAAGCCATGCCCTTTAGCATGTGCTGAGCACTCAACACACCCAGCCAGACCTTCCCAGACCGCAGACCGCGCAACGCAACTCGCACTCCCTCGCCCAGACCCACACCACATCGTACTGACCCCCCCCACCTTCTCTGAGCCACAGACCCACAGGACGGTCAGGACGGCCCCCGAGGCCGGCGAGGCGAGCGAGGGCTTTGCACTATCGCACGACAGACCACAGACCGGTGTGCGTAGTATGCGTCGTCGCGTTGTCTACTTCTACTACCACTTCACTAATTCTACGTCTACTTCCAAATGCGGGGGCAAATACGGAGGGGGTTTCAGATAAATAAACCTTTTAATAGTCTCACCGCACACGCGGCCGTGGACCCTCTACTTTCTACTCACGTAGGAAAACTTTCTACACCCCCACTCCCCCGGCCCTTCTCCCCCCGCCATAAGGCGACTCCCCCCGTGCACTACTAGGGGGATAGGGGTGAAGGGCTTAGATATGGTCCGGTGGCCCGCGCCTCCCCCCGGTGATCATTCCCCCCCTTCCTCCTGTGTCTCCGAGTGGGCGGCGGTCTCAGCCCCGACTTATCCTGTAAACAGGTGCGGGACTTACCTATTTTCCGGTGAGCGGAGCTCTCGCTCCGCCCACCCCCTTCTCCGCGCTCTCTCTCCCCCCTCCTGCAGGCACGCGCGATGGCGCGCCTGCGGCAGGCCCGCAGCTGCCCCTGGCGACCCCTGGAGGCTCCTGGAGGCCAGCTCTGGGGGCAGAGGAGGCTGGGGCTGGGCCCTGGCCTCCCCTGCCTCTCCCTCGCTGGCGCTCCTGAGCCTCTGGGGCCCCCAATCTGCACCTGTCTGCCTGTCGACCAGGGGGGGAGGGGGGGTTGGAGCGATGGGCTGGTCACGATGGGCCAGGATGGGCGAATGAGGCGAGCCTGTGGGGAAGGGAGTGGGTCAGTAGGGCAGTGGCCTCCTGGCAAGCCATCAGGCGTGCCATGAGGATGGATGGTTCCTCCCCCATGGCAGGGGAGGAGTGGAGAGAGGGGGGGGCTCGTGCCCCCCCATGGGTCAACCAAGTATAAACTTAGTTGGAGGGGGTTTCAGATACGGCAAACGGTCTATATTTGGTCCGCGTACAATTCGGTGAATACGTATTTCCCATTGAGATCTAGGATCTAGATCTAGGAAAGTGCCTCATCGATGAGCCTCATCGGCAACGGAGCCCCTACCCCGCGATGGGGGTGTGGGCGGTTGGCGCATGGCTCGTCCGGTGTGTGTGGCTAGGGATGCTAGCCAACAAGATGATACAAGACTACACTGGTTGGTGCATGGCTCGTCCGGTGTAACTAGGGATGGCAGCTAACAAGATGGCCTAGAGCCTAGATAGAGGCTCTCTAGAGTACAAGACTTTAAGTTTTTACGGAGGAAGGGAATGGGTGGGCGGAAGCGAGGCGAGGGCGGGGAAGGCGGATGGGGGCACTGGTGGCACCGCGCACGCTGAGGGGCGCGAGCCTGCAGCGCCCACTGGGGCTCTCGTGGGTGTTGTGGGCGGTGGTCGCGATGGGCTACGCGGCGGTCGGCGCCCAGCTCCGCGCCACTGCAGGAGAGCCACTCGCCACTGCACTCGCTCATCAGCGGCGCAGAGAAGCGGAGGCAGCGCTTGGGCTCGCGTACGAGCGCCGCCAGCTCCTGCCACTGCAGGCGGCGCTGACAGACTGCGCAGAGCTGGCCGAGCGAGACGAGAGGTTCAAGGCCTCACTCACTGCTGACCGCCTCAACCTCGCCCGCGAGCTACTCGCTCGCATCGGCTCGGTGACGGAGGAGCTAGACGTGGCAGCTGAGGTGGCAGCAACAGACCGGCCTTCACCAGCGATCGCCGCCTTCGTGGGCGCGCTTGAACGCGGCACCGCGCTGTTTGGACCAGAGCCCCCGGTCACTCCCGGCGATGGCGCTCCGCTACTGGGAGTGGCAAAGCTCCGCGCCGCTGCCGACATCCTGCTCTCGCTCATTGAGCGCACCAGCGATGAGAGTGTGCGTGAAGCCGCTCGACGCGCAAGTGCCCGGGCCAAGGACGCCGCCGCGCGAGCAGAGGCGGCGCTCACACCCGAAATGGATCCTCCCGACGTCAAATTGCCACCCTGGTACATGCCATCCTTCGGGCCTTGCGTGGCTGGCGTCGCGTTGGTCATCTGCCACATGCTGGTTCACCTCTGCGCCCATTGGTCGAGCTGGTTCCGCTGCCTTTTGTACTTCCATCCCACTTCTCAGCTAAAGGTCGGCTCCTTCGTACTTGTGTCGCCCTTCCAGCACCGCGGCAAGCCAGAAATCGTGCCTGTGACTGCCGACGACGGCGGAAGGCTTTTTATCGTCTTCCAACGGCAAAAGTACGAGTGCTTTGATGCTGCTACGCTTGTTCATCTTCAGAGCGACAAACTGGGAGAGTGCGATGCTGATGTTCAGCGTGGCCTTAAGAATGGCGCCTGCGGTGCGATCATACCTGTGCAGTGCCCCCTGGCAGAACCGCTCGGGAAATACGCGTCCAGTCGTGGGCTCTCCGTCGCGGCCGCCACCATTGCCGAACGGCTTTATGGTAAGAATGAGTTCGCCATCCCCCTCCCCTCATTCCGCGACCTTTACGTCGAGCAGCTCATGAGCCCAATCGCCGTTTTCCAAATTGTCTGCTCGTTTCTCTGGATGTTGGACGACTATTGGAAGTATACTCTGTTCACGCTGCTCATGATTTGCTCGTTTGAGGCTACAACTGCGTTTCAACGGAGGCAAAACATGCTCACCTTGAAAGGGATGGGTGCAAGAAAGCAACAAGTGCTTGCTTTCCGTGGTGGAGCCTGGGCGGAAATGGACACGGACTGCCTCTTACCAGGCGACGTGATCTCGATGTGCTCCAACGCCAAGGTTGCTACGGGATCGGATACTGGCGCGTCTAGTGAGGACTGCGCTGTCGGAATATCCGTTCCTGCCGACTTGTTGCTCCTTCGCGGTCGCGCTGTCACCAACGAGGCATGTCTGACTGGCGAGAGTGTGCCGCAAACAAAGGACGCCCTAGTGATATCGCCGAAGGACATTGGCACACATCTCGACATACGTAAGGAGCACCGTGCGGCCATCCTATTTTCCGGGACGGAACTGATCCAACATGGCAGCACTGACACCGGGGCAGGCAACGGCGAAGACCGATCCGCTTGCCGCGATGCTGATGATGCCATACACATCTGTCCAGAAATTCCCCCGCCGCCCGACGGCGGATGTATATGCTACGTCTTAGCGACGGCTTTCTCGTCGTCCCAGGGGGAGCTGATGCGCTTGATCGAATTCTCTATGGATCAGGTGAGGCCATGCGCTCGTCTGGAATATCAACGGTCAAGTAAGCATGCGGTCGATCACGAGCAACCATTACGATGTCTATGGCCCCGACGGCTCGGCCGCTTTTAGTGCCGCAAAGCTGACCCATTCCTAAAGAGACACTGAGAGAGCTGTAAAGTGCAATCAAGGACTTCCGGGTCTTGCCTCGCCGTGGTGCCCCTCCCTTCTGCTACCTTGTGGATTCTGAGTACCGGGGTGGCTGCTGCGTAGGTATCTTCGGATAAGTTGGAAACTCTTGGCTTGTTGCTATTGCTCCTCGCATTTGCCCTCGCCGCTGCCAGCTATGTCTTCACACAAGGAGTCGCTGAGGGGAAGAAGTCCAAATATGAACTGGTGCATGAGCGGGACCTGCCAAATGCTGCCGAGGACCATTGCGCCTCACTAGCGATGCTTTACTTGAGGGCATCGCCTCAACACCCAACCCTGCCTCTTTCGTACTATGCCGCACTTGCACGTTGGCCTCGATTATCTCCATGCCGGCACCCTGTATCGCAGGCTCTGAAGTGCGCCCTCATCATCACGTCGGTCGTCCCGCCAGAGCTTCCCATGCAGACTGCCCTTGCAGTAAACACAGCGCTCATGGCGCTTCACAAGGCGCAGGTATTCTGTACAGAACCATTCCGTGTCCCAATGGCGGGAAAAATCACCCATACACTCTTCGACAAGACGGGGACCATCACGTCCGACGAACTTACCGCTCAAGGTCTCGTAAACGCGGATGATGAAGCCATCCCGGGTACGGCCGTCGCTGATGGTGAAGGCACTGACGCAGCTCATACCGAGCTGAGCAAAAGCGCCTCGACAAGTCGGCGTAGTGGCGATGCTCCGGCGCGTGCCCTTGCACCGATGCCTACAGCATCCCAAGCGATTCTTACGGTCATCGGTGGGTGTCACAGCCTCGCAACTGTTGGCGGTAGGATCACCGGGGACCCCATTGAGATCGCTGCACTCCGTGGCGTTGGCTGGAGATTCGATTCAGGCGTGGCAAAATGGCACGACATGGTGCCTGGTGCAGAGGCCATTGTGCGTGCAGCCGAGACGAGGCTTTCGCACACGGCGGTCCTCGCCAGCAGCACAGTGCATATTAATGCCCAGCATGCAAGATCGTCAGGAGCGGCAGCGAGCGTTTCACAACGAGGAACTCAAGCCACGGCCGGGTCGTCTTCGAGCGTAGCCTCAGTCGCAGCGGAAAGTCGCGCAGCACAGTACGCTCTCGACGCTGCAAAGGCGAAACTGATTCGCGCCAAAGAGAGGCGGGACGCCAAGGCCCGGCAGCAAGGTCAAGGTGGCATGCCCCTTCTTTCACTCGAGGTGCGGTGTGCCATGAGTACATGCGTTGGCGCCCCGTACCCCCATCGTCCTCTACGCACCGCCCAACCCTGCGCTTTGCGTTGCCATGTCTTGCTCACGCTCATCTCACTCTACCGGCAGGTAAGACCTATAGCTCGTCATCACTTCTCCTCTGCTCTACAGCGCATGTCGACTGTCGCCGTTGTGCGCAACTACAAAAGTGTGTCGGGAAGCATTGGCTCAGCAGTCTTGTGCCTCGTCAAGGGTTCGCCGGAGGCGGTTGGTCGGCTGCTACTCAAGGGGGACGGTGGCAAACCTCCTTGGTATGAAGCGACATACGAGGCCCTCGCGAGGTCTGGTGCCCGTGTGTTGGCGCTGGCTTACCGTGAAGTTTCAGGAGCCAGCGTAGATGACGCATCAAATTTAGCCCGGAAGCCGCGTGAGTGGGTCGAAACCGACTTGCGCTTCGCGGGGTTGCTCGCCTTCGGATGCGCGGTGAGTGGAGATTCTTGATGCCATGCCTCGCGACGTCGCCTCTGATGGACCTTAGAAGCCGGCCACCAAAAGCGAACGAATGTAGTTTGACGCGCTCATTACCGGCTTTTCACGCAGACCGTTCTATGAAGTGCGATGTTGGGCGTTGCTCACCTTTTGTCTGTCAACCCCGCAGATACGCTCCGACTCCTCTGCAGTTATATACGCGCTCCGGCGGTCGGGTCATCTTGTCACAATGCTGACCGGCGACGCGCCGTTTACTGCACTTCATGTGGCACGGAGTGTGGGTATCTCTTCTCCGTCTGGCCAAGCACTTCTTCTCACGCGCCGATGCGAGGATGGAGACTTCTACTGGAAACCGGTGCCTGCAGGTGCCGTTATGGGCGAAGAAATGGGAACAATCCCCTTCAGTGTTGTTGGCGTCGGCGAGCTTCGAAAGAAGGGATTCGAGCTCCTTGTGATGGGCGACACGTGGTCAGAGCTGACGGCCGCAAAGGAGGACGCATGGAAGATGGCAGGGCTAGTTTCAGTCTTCGCACGGATGTCGCCGGAAGGCAAAGAACAAGTGTGCTGCCGAACCCTCCATCTTCCTGGGAATGGATTGTTCTTGCTCTCAACCCTCAATTCAGCTCCGAGGAGTGCATCTATGCATAGCTAAACAAGAGTTTCCGCTGTGGGAGGGAGAGCGTCCCATGATATCGCCGCGTGCGCCGTGATGTGGGGCCTTATTTGGACAAGCGCGCCAATACTCATGAGCGCACCTGTGTAGTGATGCTTTCTTCCCTAAGATTTGATCGTCACTTTGCTACAGGTAGTTCGCGCTCTGAATTCCCATGGTGCTCGCACTCTCATGTGTGGCGATGGAGGCAATGATGTGGGAGCCCTCAAAGCTGCTCATGTGGGCATCTCCCTACTCTCCGGCTTCGGCTCAGCGAACGTGTCTATACCATCACCAACCACCGATGCACCTTCGCCGGCCTCCAGCGCGGCCGGATTTTCCGAGACAGCTCCAGCCTCTCGTTCATCAGACTATCAAAAACACCTTGCTGCATTTCACGCCGAATACAAGGATAAAGAGGATGAGGTAAAGCGCAAACTAGGTCCCTATACGCAGGAGGAGCGCGCTGCGCGCGAGGCACGCGGGCAGACGGGCTACATGACCTTGGTCATTGGGTCTGCATGGTGTGCTTTTAGCCGCATGCAGTCCGAGCTCGTCGCTGAGCGCCAGCGCCTTGCGCAAAAGCATGGGGTCTCGCCATCTGGCCGCGTACCTTCCTCCTTTGGAGATTCGTCCAACCGGGGCTTCCAAGATGTCGCTCTTTCGCGCGTGCTGTATGAAGAAAGTGACGGAGGTTCGATGCCAATGGTTCGTGTCGGCGACGCGTCTGTGGCGGCGCCGTTCACCTCGAAACTCCCATCCATTCGCTCCGCATGTGACGTGATCCGACAAGGTCATTGCGCGCTCGTGTCGACCGTTCAGCAGCAACAGATTTTGATACTACATTGCCTCATCTCAGCGTACTCACTCTCCGTACTTTCATTAGAGGGGTCGCGGTCCTCGGAGACGCAATTGCTCGCTTCAGGCGTGCTCCTCTCAATCGCATCAATCGCCTTCTCCTTTGCTCGACCTGTCGACACTCTTTCCGACGTCCTGCCCCTCCCTTCCATCTTCCACCCGGCCTTGTTCCTGTCCGTTCTTGGCCAACTTGCAATCCATGCCTCGTGCATGCTTGGCGCCGTCTCAATGGCTAAGAGAGCGATGGGGGAGGCGGCCATTTTGGAAGCGGTTGCGTCGGCACGTCTCGCCGACAAGCTGTATGAGGCAGGCGAGGAAGAGGCAGCCGCATCTGCACAAAGGCCAAATCTTTTGAACACGTTAGTCTTCCTTGTCGAGACGGCACAGCAAGTGGCAGTCATGCTAGTCAACTACAAAGGCAGACCATGGATGAAAGGAGCTACCGAGAACCCTGCACTACTCTATTCGTTGGTCGCGCTTGCGTTTGGCGTCACTGCTTCCACATTGGAGATCGTCCCGCCGCTCAACGAGGCGCTTGGGCTCGTGCCGCTTCCAACCGAGGCGGAGCGCCTTTCGCTCCTTGGTCTTCTGGCGGCTACCTTGCTAGGGACACTGCTTTGGGATCGCCTTTGCGTGGCAATCTTTGCGCCCAAAATCTTTAGATGCCAGCTTGACGAGCTTGCCTCACTCTCGCTCTCTGACTTTTGGGGACCAAATGCTCTCCGCAACTTGGGCATAGCGCTTGGATTCATCTTTTGGCTCTTTTTTCTCGATGGCAACATGCTTCTTTTATTCCCGGCCTATTTCATTTACCGCAAAATGGGCGCCTAAGGCGGAGCACCAGGCGGACGATGCGGCCGCTGAGCTCAGAGAAGCAAAGAGAGAGCTGTATGCATCACACCACACTAGACATGTCACCTCCGTTCATCTTCCATTCGCGCCCAGCCACCCAACTCACCCCAGCATACGTGCCGATATGAACACGCTATGACAACCCTGATAGAGCACTCAGAATCCGCACGCCGCATGAGCTCCAGTGAATCCTTGGCACTGCCAGGTTGGCACTTCCCTCTGCGCCCTCAATGCCGCTAGTTGTCACGTACGTAGTCGCCGAGCGCGAGGATGTAGTATAAGCGGACGTGTAGGTCTAGTCGCTGCGTTCCTCATCGCGTGCGCTAGTGTGATCACGTGATCCGGATGATAGATGAATCATGTGAATAGTGAATAGTGAATAATTTTCAAGTATTCATGAGTTTTGCTGTCATGGCAATCATGAATGGGGTAATAGTGAGCGCATCGCTATCACGACTCATGAATACTTGGCAAATGCTCTATTCACCCTCTATTCACCATGAATAGAGCCTATTCGAGGAACGTCTTGGTCTTGTGTCGGACTCTAGCGTTCTTTCGTCTTCAACTAAGTTTATACTTAGCGTTCGCCCATGGGGGGGCACGAGCCCCCCCCCCCCCTCCCCTCTCCACTCCTCCCCTGCCATGGGGGAGGAACCACCTATGCTCTTGGCATGCCTGATGACTTGCCAGGAGCACAATGCCCTGCTGCCTGCTGACCCAGGCTTCTCTCACTAGCAGGCTCGCGTCCTAGCCTGTCGTGGCCAGCCCGTCGCTCCAACCCCAACCCCCCCTCCCCCCCTGGCCGACAGGCAGACAGGTGCAGAGTGGGGGCCCCTGAGGCTCAGGAGCGCCAGCGAGGGAGAGGCAAGGGCAGGGGAGGCCAGGGCCCAGCCCCAGCCTCCTCTGCCCCCTGAGCCCCTGAGCTGGCCTCCAGGAGCCTCCAGGGGTCCAGGGGTCGGCAGGGGCGGCTGCAGGCCTGTCCCTAGCGCGCCATCGCGCGTGCCGCAGGAGAGTGGAGAGCGCGCGCGGAGCAGGGGGTGGGCGGAGCAAGAGCTCCGCTCACCGAAAAATAGGTAAGTCCCGCGCCTGTTTATAGGATGAGGATAACAACTAACTTTATAGTTGGTCGCCATGGAGCGCGCCGCCGCTCCCCACCTCTCCTTCGGGTCCCCCACCGCGGGCGCCCCCGTAGCACCCATGGAGCTGTCGCTGGCGAAGCGACCGCGTCCACCCGCAGAGGCCGAGCAAGTGAGCGTGACCCCGGTCGCGCCACACGGCCCGTGGCCCCGGCCACACCAGCCACAGCAGCCATGCTGGCCCAGAAGGCGTTTATGCTTTTGTTTGACTGCCACAGGAAGGAATACCAAACAACAGGCCTGCCCCAGCCCGCCCCCTGCGCTTGGCCCGACGTAGTGCACACGCCCCCCCCCCCCCCCCCCCGATACCAAAGACAAAGGAATGTGGGGGCTAGTGTGTCGTGGATAAAGGGAGCCTCTCCGCGCCGCACGCTCTATCTACCCTTAGAGCGCGCTCCCTTTCGCGCCCTGTCTCCCCTCCCCTTCCGCCGCGTGTTCTATCTTAAGAGCGTGTCTCCCCAACACCCCGTACCTCTCCTCTCCTCCCGCCCCGAGTTCCCGCGCACGCAAGTCACAGCCGGGATTCCTTCCTTCCGTTCCCTCGTATCCTTTCGACGTTCCCTTGTTTCCTTGGCCAGAGAGGACGGGAGAGTCCCCGCGCCTCGCCGCCTCCCGCAATCCCTCCAGCGCCCGCCCCCTCCCCGCTCCATTAGTTTTCCCTCTGTTCCTATAGTTTTCCCGAGAGTGCTCCCATCGTCCCGTGTTCTTTTCCACTTCTGTTTCTGCTTCCCGGGAACTATCAGTAAAACTGATAGGGTCATGGGGGCCCCGTGCCCCCCTTCCTCCATCGCAGACAACCCCTGGGTGGGCCTGCACACTCAACCTCAGCCCCTGCCTGCTGGCAGGGGCTGAGTTGACATCACTCTGGCCCAGACCCTCGCCGAGCGCGCGCCGCGCGCCGCACGCACTCGCCTGCACTGGCCCTCGCTCGTACTGACCCCCACTCCACCACTGAGCCACAGACCACGTGAGCCGACAGGAAGGCACCCAGGGCCAGCGAGGCCAGCGAGGGAGAAGCAGGAGAGGCCAGGGGCCCAGCCCCAGCCTCCATTGCCCCCTGAGCTGGCCCAGCTGGCCCTCTGGGGGGACCCGAGGGGCCCCTCAGAGGGGGACCATGGCGCGCGCAGGCATCGCACGCCCGTAGGAGAACGAAGAGAACGACGAAAAAAGCACGACAAAAAAGACACGATCTGACACACAAAAAGGTAATACTCACGCCTGTTTACGGTATGTTTTCAGGCCGACACCTCGAGCGACATGCGAATGCCGCGAAAGCGCGGCGACACTTGAAAAAGACGCGAGAAGAGGGGGCCGAGACCTCCCAGGGGCACGAAGTGTCACAAGCAACAGGCGTTTACGTTTGTTTTGCCACAGGAACACCACACCAACAGGTCTGCCCCAGCCCACCCCCTGCACTTGGCCCGTTGTAGTGCACGCGGCCCCCCCCCCCGATACTAAAGACAAAGGAATGAAGGGGGTAGTGTAAGGGAGTGAGTGAACTGGGGTATAGGCGATGTCGTTAGTGAGTACCGTGAGTACGTGGACCCGTATAGCTAGCATGAGTAGCCCGAATCTTCAGATGTTTTATTATCTGTTTCTGCTTCCCGCGACATCGCTAGGACGCCCCGTTCGTGCCCCCGTTCTGTCTCCCATCTGCCCCTGTCCGTCATGCCCAGCCATGGCTCGCCCGTGCCGTCCCGTGTGCTCCCGTCCCGTGCCGCCTCCGGTCGCTCGTCCCGCCCCTCTCGTCCCGCGATTCATACATCCCATGTTACAGACCCACAACCACAACCTCACACAGACTCACTACCACAGCTACTCCACAGCCCACCACATAGTGTAAATAAAGGGAGTGAGTGTTCTGGGGTATAGGCGATGGCGTGAGTCGGTACCGTGAGTGTGTGGTCCTTTATAGCTAGCGGTAGTAGCGCCTGAATCTTCAAATGTATTTTTTAGAACCGCGATGTGTGCGCCGTGCCTCGCCTACGCCACAGTGTTTTCCTCAGCATGAGCACCACCGCAATATAAATGCAGAAATGAGCAAATTGGAAATGTAGAGTGCAAGTCAAGTACTGGCCTTCTCGAATTCACTTCTGTTTCAACAAAATCTTCACATTGACATCGAGTCTGAGGTGAAAGGTGTGTGGGGAAGCAGTGGAGGCAGATGGGCACACGCAAACGCGAGTGGAATCCACCTCCATTCATTCTTCACGTGTTTGCCAGCTCTCCTCTCATCTGTCTCGATGTCGAATGCAGAGAGTTGCTAGTGCGCAATGTGCCTTGGAAGCTAATGAATGGGTTGGAATGGCTTGCAAGTATAGTTCAAGAGGTGCCAAACAACCAACCACGCACCGTGAGCTCAAGCCAATACGTGGGGTGTGAGCTTCTCGAATGATATGTATTGCAGTGCAGCTACAGTGCGTGACATGATACCATTCAAAGTGAAAGCAAGATGGCTGCACCTCGCTATTTGAGTCGCTATTTGAGATGCAGAAGCATCTCGACCACATCACACGACTCTTCTGACGCCAATGACCTGGCTTCGCGGAGGCTCGTCATCCTCGTCCAACCCGGCTAGATGAGGACGTATCGCTCTGGCTGCTTCTAGCGGTGAGAGGAATGCACATCCAAGCAAAAGATCTATCATCGGGACGTCGATCTCGGTGCCGCGAGTTTCAAGTGCACACCTCGTCAAGTGATCGTGCAGTCTAGATGCGAATGGGGCCAGCTCGCTCATGTCGGTCAAAGTGCGTAGCGCCAGTAAGGGACGGCGGCGACCATCCGGGGATGGAGCGAGAAGGCTACCACCCGACGGACGACGTGAGAAAGATAGATCAGCCAGCGGCGGGCGCGTGATCGCTCCACTGCCCGATGGACGAGTTGGAGATATGCTGATTGCCATCGACGACGGTGGGGCTTCCGTGGGTGGCGAGGAAGGGCGTGTTGCCGGCCGCAGTGCTGCAAGTGGCGCGAGGAGCGCCGCAAATTCGGAAGCACTGGGTCCATAAGGCGGGGGCGAAGAAGTCCCACCACTCCTAGGAACGAACATCCAGCCAAAAGGCGCAAAATCATCAGGAAGGACCGTGAGCAGCATATCCACAAGTTGGCATGCCGCAAGTAGAAGCGCAGGTTGTGCGGCAGACGGATTCAAGAGTACACGCTGCAGTTCAGCCATGGCTATGGGCCAAAGTGACGTGAGATTTTCTGGGGCGACGCGAACTGCTAGTACGCGAGCGCATTGCATGGCTCCGACCTATATCATGAGCAACATCATGAGGGAGATCGAGCTGAGCGGCAAGTGGGGCCAGAGTGAGGACCGCCGGTTGCATACCGCGACCGATATCACATCCCACCGCAACTATATGCCACCGCCCGCAAGCAGCGACCGCTTGGAACTCACCTGAACGACCCAGCGCACGGAACTAGCTGAATCCCCCGCGGTAGACCCAAACTTGAAGGCGGCAACCAATCGATCGATCAGCATACCTTGAAGAGCACCTACGTATTGATTTCGCTCACCCACCCAAAGCGCAAAAGAAAGGCGGCGAAGCAGGTCAGCTTGTGCCTCGGCCTCCTGAGCTCGCGATGCGAACCAACCTGCAGTAATGCCCGTCTTCCCAGCCAACAACGTCGAGATTGCCACCTTGGGCGTCTCGAGACAGAGGAAAGCATTCACGGCCCGAGCCCACAGGGGAAGTGTGCGACGGGAGAGGCCCGCGAAGAATCCTGGGGAGCCAAAGAGGCGCCCAACAGGCTTACGCCACGCCCGCGTTGTTGAGGGCACAGCGATGACCCGAAGTAATACCAAAAGCGCTGCATGCGCGAGGCGCTCAGTGCGTGCTCGAGGAGCCCCACCACTAACCACAGTTTCGAGGGGTGACATAACAGCGGGAAGGAGCGCAACCAATAGCTCCATGGCGTGCTCTCGTCCCGATGGTTTCGGAGGAAAGAGTGCTGAGAGAAGAGGCATCATCGTGCGCTCGAGCCCGAGCAAGCACAGGACGCCCATGTCCGTTTCGTCCCATCCTGCGCAGTGAGGGCCCAGATCCAATAGGGGTGCATCGGGATCTCGTGGTGAACGATCAGCTCCACCGGCTCGTTCGGGCCGGCGGGCGGAGCGCGAGAGCTGGGAGGCTAACGCGCGAAGTAGCAGCTCCGCCACATCTTTCGCCTGCGACAATGAAATGAATGAATTGCATGAGTGAAAGGCCACAGAATGGAGTGGTCGCTCGTGTGTCACCACGTAGCCAAGGGCGCCGACTGCCCAAGTGCGCTGCTTTTCGAAGCTTGGCGAACAACCTGTTTCGACAGCAAGCATAAAGAACACTAACGCGCAACCAGCGGACGGGCCATCATCAAGATTTGTGGGGTCACTTGCCACACAACGTGCCCCACGACGCCTCCGTCCATAACCCCTTGTGTTGGGTGCGGCTCACCTCGTGCCTCTCCCGTGACTTCGTGAGTGGAGATGCGTCGCCCATCTCGTTCATTCGTTGAACCCACTCCCACAAGATCACTGCCAGTCCTACCGGCGCGTATGGTAATGCAGCCACACCACCTCGCAGCAGGGCCACCAACCGCGGCCATGCCTCCGCTAGTGAGCGAACGGGTTGCGCAGTTTGTACATAACGGCATAGGAAGCGCAGCGAGACGTGCAACGGCACTCGCACAGGAGAAGCGCCCGGGCGGCCTTGCTGGACGATCTCAGCCGCCGTGCCGATGATCTGATTTGGAGTTGAATCCGGCAACTGAGGGAAGAAGAGGGAGACATCAATGAAAATGCTGCCAGTGGACCAACGTCTCCCCCGGGGGGCATGAGAGTAAACCAACATACTCCTAACACAGGTTGACTTCGCTGGGAAAAGGCAAGGCGTGTCAGGGGAAGACCGGTCTGCATGCGCCCTCCTAAGAATCCAGTTTAGCCACAACGGCGGTCAGCGCAGCGAGATTGTCTGAAGCACACGTCAGCTCCTCCGGCCAATGTTAAGGAGAGCCAATGGCCAGTTGCACTTCAATCCGTACCTGGGAGAGTAGCTCAAGCAATGCCTCCTCATTTACCCCGCCGCCGTAGTTCATGTCATAACTGCGGGCACGACCCTCCGCTTCATTCGGACAGGCAATCGTCACGAAAGCATTTTTGGGGCTGTAAGCGAAAGGGAAATATTCTCTATCACAACCGTGTGGTCTAGCGCTTCCGGGGGGGGCGTCTAAGGTTTGATGATTGAGTTCCGTCATTGCGGCCTGCATTCCGATCCTGGGTGCCGTAGCTGCATGCGGTGGAGCTCCGGGAGCGCTACCCGCGGCGCCCATATCAAGTTCGACGAGAACTTTCGCCGAACCCATGCAATGTTGTTCCCACACATACAAAACGGATGCCAGAAGTTCTCTCCGACAATGTGAGGCGAGCAAGGCCAGGGGTGCGAGAGCTAGCTGGCGTGAATGTGCGTCATTAGGCGGAGCCGCACGCCATGCGTGTAGCAAAGCCCAAAGAACCGAAGGCAACTGCTGAAACATCGCAAGCTGGGCCGCAGAAAGTTCGGCCTGCTGTGCGGTGCGCCGAGACGGTGGAGGAGGAGGAGCCACTATCGAAGTTGCAGGCACCTCAAAGCCCAACACACAGTAATGGTGAGTATGGTGAAGAGTGACGAGTAGTGCTTCGAGCTGCTGTGGAGGAAGCGAAGCGTGCTGATAGAGCAATAGTTCTGAAAGCGTAGTTAGCAGAGCGACGGTGAGCGCAGTGGCCGCATCCGCGGATCGGGTGGACACACAATGTACCAGGCATGCCACCCCGAATCCCGCCCAGTGTGCCCAAACAGGAGATTGCGTGTCGGCAAGGCCAGCGGTAATAGTAGGCACGAGTAATTCAGCAAGGAGCCCAGCGGGGTATCCGATCTCGCGCCCATCACTTTCCCGTCCATGCGAGAGCGCAGCGTATGCCAAGGCCAGCAACTGTGATTGCGCGCCACGGCCAACGGATGATCCGACGGACGCTCGGAGTATGCGAAGAACAGGTTGTAGAAGCAGAGCCGACAGGGGCTTGCCAATGTGGGCAGGGGTGCCATGTAGCAGAGAGGTCATTAGCTCTGTGGCGAGCGCTTGGGCGGAATCGCCAAATCTCAAACGACGGGAAGCTTCCCGAGGCATCCCACTTGTTGAGCGTTCGCGAAAGGGGGTGGGTATGGGGTCTATGGACAGTTGCTCGCGTCCGGACGGCTCGCGACTCGCACTGCCCGACAGCTCACGCCAATTTGTAGACGTGTCAGCGTCGAGGTCAAAGTCCCTCTGCGACAACGGCGGCTCCATTTCAGCGGGTTTAAGGAGCGGTGTATCAGCAGGCGATCCAACCGGTGACTGTGAGGGTGCGGTACCACCTGCGTTTCCACTAACATGCCTCTGGGATGCTGGTTGCAAGACTTGCAAGAGAGTCCCAGCAGCAAGAAGGAGGAGGAGGGAGCCTCCAGTTGACGGGAGCACAGCGGGAGCGAGAGGTGCCGAGCGCATCGAGGTGCGACACGCACACAAAAGGTGAGGGGGCGCGGGCTCCCCCCCGAGTTGAGCAATGAACCCGTCATGAGCAGCAGCAAGCACGGCGCGGAGTTTGGCAAGAGCATAGAGGCGCACGCGGGGAGTACATCGCGGGCCGACTAGCATTGCCAACAAGGGAGTGAGCAGGGGTGGCGGGAAGCTCGAGGCTGACGCAAGCCAACGCCCGGCGGTCGCGCGCACGGCGGCAGAGGGATGTTGCAAGGTGTCCAGCGCGAGCAAAAGGCCAACGCCTGCAGGACCGCCGCCGCCCTCACCAGCGCTGATGGCCCAATCACCTGGTAGGAGGGTAGACCTAGCGTTTACAATGCCCCTAGAGGTGTCCCAAGAGGTTGCAGCTGGCAGTTGCAACTCGTCACCACCGGCAACGTCGGCATGAGGCGCGCTGGCACGGCCTGGGTCGTCGCCGGCATCAGCACCGCTCACACGTCTACCATCCAGCTCCCCGCACGACGTGCCAGGACGCGTATTGGAATACATGACCGGAAAAGTTGTTGTGCCAGCCTCGACATCCATGCTAGTCTGGCTGGTGATGATGCTTAGGGCAGGGCCAGCATCCCCAACTCCTCCACCAGGCGACAATTGAGAACGCTGCGGTGCGGCCAGCAGGGAAGCGCGCCAAAGCAACGAGAATCTCGCCACTTCCCGGGCTAATGCGTCGCTTGCGAGGCCAATTCTCCTTGAGCGATCTCTCGCAACGCCACTAGGCCGCGCGTCTCGATCCCTTCTTGCGTCAGAGTTTCCCGATGGCGAGACGCCTCCAGCGTAAGTTGCATAGAGATTACCAGAGTCCTCGGCTGCCGTTTCAGTCCACTCTCCATCATCTTCCCCATCTTCATCACCTTCCGCTTCTTCTTGGGGATGTAGGGGAGGACCGCCAGTGGTTGGTTGGATGGTAAGGGCGGAGGTTGCATTGTTAGCCCCGCCAACGATGCGCCTGCCGACCCAGCCTCGTCGCCGGCGGCCTAGTGCGGACGTCGCATCGCGCGACACGCCTTCCGTGCTACCTCTTACAAGAGCACCAAATCCAACACCATCACTTCCCACGCCACCCTTCCCCGCCGCCTCTTCATATGCCCTTGCCGCTGCTCGCATGCGAGCAGCCACTACAGCTGCGCATGCATCGGGCCACACCGCTTGCAGCCGTGTCCACAATAGTGCAGCCGCATGCTGCGTCGAGCCGTCATCGGAGCCCAAGAAGTGCCATACGCATGACATGATGGAAACGGCGCGAGGAGTTCCCAACGGCGGCTGGAGGGGCCTCGAAACGTGAGCGACTTTGAAATCACTCGACCCAGACATTGTGCCTGTTGGTGCCCGATGAGTCGTGGAGGTATCGAGCTTCCCAGCTTGTATTGCGAGAGCAAGGCCTGGGGCACACGTCGCAAGTACGGCAAATGACGCGGAGCCGCACCCCTCGACGAGAGCAGAAAGCCAGAGAGGGAGGTCACTCGTTGCGCTCAGCGCAGTAGCAGCAACCGCGCGAGCCGCCTCCGCCCCCTCGGCGACCGAGACGGCAGCGGCAGCCGCACCAATTGCTGCAGTAGCCATTTCACCTGCGACAGCGCGTGCATCCGCCAACGCTAATGGGCCCGCTGTTGGCGACCCCACAAGATTGAGGTAAATGTCATCTGCTAATTTGGACCATAGCACAGGAGGCGAGGCAAGCGTCGAGTGAAGGGCGCGGCCAAGGCCGAACGAAAAAGGTGATTGTGCCGCGGCGGAAGCTGCATAGGATGAGAGGTTGTGAGTCCCTAAGACTGAAGACACCACCGCAGGCACAGCACTTATGCCGTGAGCACGCCATGCGCCATGTGCCCCATCCTTTGCCCAGCCGATGCCTGCGTTGCCGCCGCATCGACCGGACCTACCAGAAGTGTAGGCGAGAACTCCGCCCGCTCCCCGCCATGGGATTGGATCGCAAGGCGATTCGACCCGCAGTATCATGAGGAGAAGCCGCACGCTCAGGCTTAAGGCGCAAAGAAGGGTCGTGTCATCGTTGGACCGCTGACTTGTTCGCTGCTCGGCCTCGAGTCTATTGCGCCTTTCTCTGCGAGTTGGCTCAGCGGCATTTAGCGTGGGCTCCAGCTCATCAGTGACTACGGCGTCGTCGGCACCATCGCCACCTGAGCCGTAATTTGGGTTCGATTGAGTAGCTGCCGAACCACGTCGAGAAGCGGCGCGGACCAACTGCGAGAATACTAGTGAGTACGGGCGCAACAAGGATGCCAGCACGTTGTCTATCATGATCGGCGCGGGCTGCAACGGAGCAGCGGCAGTAGTCGACGCATGGGGGGGAGACGCGGGAGGATCTCGGTGAGCAGCTGGGACAGATGGGGGCTCAGCGAATGATGGAGAGACCGAAGCGCTACCTCCAGCGGGAGCAGGAGCTGGGGCAAGGCTGCCTGGTGTGCCATCAGTAGCTTTGGGCGTCCCTGGGAAAGGTGCGGTGTCGATGACTCGGGAGGTTTCAAGATTGGCAGCATGACGGCACTTGTCAAAGAGGTGCACAAGGAGATTGTGCTGCAGATGGAGACATCCAAGGAGGAGCGCATCATTAGAAGCTCCTGCCGCAGCCGAGGCAACGCGACAGGACGCGGCAGCCATTCCAGCCAGCTCAGCCACCCCACGGGGGAGCGAGGGCGGGCAATCCGGCTCACGTGGCGTCGTCGGAATCGCATCTATCTGGCTGGCCTGACACGGAGTGGAGCCGTCGGACGGTGTGCAAACAGGTCGCGGCACAGGCGTTGCTCGCTCGATTGCTGAGCCGCTGCCGATAAGTTCCGACGCGGACACGCCGCGTGGTCCCCCTGTGCTGCCAAGTGGCTGAAGTAGAGACGGTTCGGGCAAGCGCGACAGCATTGCCGCAGACACATCGAGTAGTTCAAGCTGTGGCTGAGCAAGCTGTTGAGATGGGTCGTGATGGGATGGTGCAGCCCTATCTAGCGGGCCGCGTCGAACGGACATGCTGCCCGTGGAGTTGGTGCCATCTTGCCTGTCACTGCACGTGGAGAACTCGGACCCTTCCGCACAGTCAGTCCCAGCGGTAGAGCTTCGCGGCGCGAAGGAGGTGACAGAGCCCTCCACCATTCCAGCCGGCAGCCTCATCTTTCCTCCATCACTAAGGGTGTCCTTCCCCTTGCGCGTCGAGGGAACCGAATTGCAACGGGTGGCCTTGTGAACAGAGCCTCCAGTGGCAGGATGTTGGGGCTCGAGGGAAAGGAGGGCGCGTGTGCAGGCTCTCCAGAGAGCGCGCTGGGGGAGGCGCTCGTGAGAGAAGAATCGCGACGAGTCCTCGCTGAATGAGGGAGTAACAGCGGCAGCAGAGAGGGCGGCGAGAAGGATGGCGTCGTCGTCGGCAATTGCCTTGGCCAACGCCTGAACATGCAGCGTGCAATAGTGGCGGTTTAAGGGAGGTGTATGGGAGGGACACTGTGGTAGGATACTCCCACAAGCGGGCCGGGTAGCATACGGGATGCCAATGAGCACGGAAATTTTCTGCAGATATGTGCATCTTCGACATTGAAGTGGGTGCACTTGCAGAGCTTGCAAAGCTCGGCAATAGCCTGCAAGGTCTGGGATGCGATCCATGACCTATCCCCACCCCCGACACCATCTTGGGAGGATTCATGCGAGCCTCTCCTAAGGACCGGCAAATGGCACGGGGTGCTACCATCCTCGCACCGGTACATCGAGCACATGGACAAGCGTGCGGAAGGGCGACGGCGAGAGAGGCGCTGCTTCAGCACGCGGTGCGAGAGGATCGTCGTAGTCGTCTGGTGCCGTCGCTGGCGGCGGTGGTGGCGCGGCGGCGGCTGTGAATAGCTGCTTGGCCGCTCCTAATAATATGGGTACAGCGTCTGGCGGAAGGGCCACGTCGATGCCGCTCGAGACGTGCGGTGGCGGCGAACGGAAAAGCCAAAGAAGTACGCGTCGAGACAGGGCCCACTCGCGTAGAGGTAGAAGAGTGAGGGCCACGCGGAGCAACGAGATGAAGTCATCCACCGAAAACAATGCGTCATCATCGTTCTCGCCGCTGACAGCATTGATCTGCAGTGCAGGAGTAGTGGGGCCGAGAGCTACACCCGCTTGACCATGCTCCTCTCCCTGCTCTGGGGCACTGCGAGCCTTAGAAGGTGAAACAAGCCACAGCCCAGCTGCGTCCATGACCTTCCCCGACAAGCCGCAATCGCCAGTCGCAACCCCCTCCGTGAATGGGCTGGCGGGGAGGGGGAAATGTGTAACGAGCAATTCCAGAGCGGTCCGACGGACGAGAGTATCCCCTTGCTGTAGCGCGACAACCAGCGAGCGAAGGACGGTCCCTTGGGCGTCGGGGCAAAACGCTCTGCGTGAAACGTTCAATCTCTCGCCCACCTCTCCGCCAGGTGTCGAGTCTGCAGCGCCACCAGCACCGGCGGGTCCCGCAGAGGAGCATGCCGCTCCCCCAGTACTTTGGGTAGGAGAGGGCGAGGCTATGTTGGGTGCCGCTGTTGGGAAGCGCAAGTTGATGTAATTGAGCGCCTGTAGGCGAACTGTAGCATTGCGAAGTAGGCATCCCCACACGGCGCTCATGAAAGGCTCGATGGGCGCCTCACTCGCCAGCTGGTCTAGCAGGCGTACTGCTCGCGAGTGATACCTGAGTTGCAAAAGGGAAGCGATGCGTGGGAATGAGCCGAGGCATTCAGCCTGATTGATCACACGGTCAAGGATGCCTTCATACTTTCGAGAAAAAATGGTGCACTCATGCCATGGCTTTGCAACCGCAGGCCCTCCGTAAGCATCAGGTACACGCCACTTCCACTGACACTGCCATCCCTCACAAATGCGGCCCGACCCGAATTCCTGAGTCCAACCCGGGGCCCTAAGGGCGAAATCACACTCACTCAGATCCCATATCCTCCATTGCTGTCAGGAGAGCCAGCACGAGCCCCGGTAAGCACGGAACAACGGCAGGACCCAACGTGACAAAGTGCCGTTCGAAGAGGTCGAGCAGGACAGGCTTCACCTATGGCCCAACTTGGAGGTGTTTGGTGAGGTATTGTGTCGCGAGACCTCCATGCACCCAGACGCCAATGTGCCAGGCCTGCAAGGCCGAGTGGGTTGTTTGTCTGGGCACACCTGATATGAGGCATGGCGGTAGAGCGTGAAGATGCCCTCCGTGTAAAAGGCCAAGTCGCGTGCAAGCCTCGCCGAGCCGATGCGACTGAAAATGAGCTCGTACGTCTGGAGAGTTGTTAAATGTACACCTGTATAACGAGCCGTTGTTCTCAGCCCCAGTCCTGCCACCCGGTCCCGGCGTGCTGACCACTTGCACCCGGATCGCGATGCACTTGCACCCACCGGATGGAAGCGAAGAATTCAGACACTGAAATAGGCGTTTTGCAACAAGAATCTTGTCAGGGATGATGGGCAGCTGTGAATATTTTGTCAGCACGCGCTGCAGCCGCTGCAGGTACCGTATCAAGTCGGCCCACTCCTGCGCCGCAGAAGATGATCGCGTGTGAGCGGTGAGAAGTTGCTCGACTTGGACGAAGAAGAAGGCCAAGCCCTGCCCAATGGTGACTGGTGTGCTGCGGGGCGTGCTGACAACGCTGGGTCGTCCGCACTGGTTGCAGCTCCGGTACCGCGCCGAACGCAGTGCACCCGGCCAACTCGCACGGCGCACTGGGCTCTCCCGCCTCACCCCAGCTCAGCGCTCTCTCTCTCAATTGCCCGCTCGCTCTTTTCTTCCCTCCTTTTGCATGCGCAGGATTGGCAAGGGGACGGGGTGCAGACCTGCGCCCTCTCAAACTGTTGGAGTGCCGAGTCAAGCTCGTCGCGGAAGTGCCTGAACTTCGGGTCTTTCCAATGCGCGGCGTCCTGCGCCTCGACCGAGGCGCGGTCCGCCATCCGCGCGCGAGGGCGGCGGCAGGGAGGACGGCGGCGGGGCGGGGCAGAGGATTAGAGGGGGGGGGGGGGGGAGTATCAGGTCGTTTTATAAGGTGGTTCTGTAGGTTTTTTTCTCGCTCTGACTTTGGCGGGGGGGGGGGGGGCAGCGCGGCAGAGCGCTGCCACGAGGGGGCGCATGCGCTATAAGAAGCGCTCTGGCGGCTTCCAACGAGGCAACACCTCGTGGGAAGAGAGGAGGAGAGGAGGAGCTGCTTCCCCGGCCGGTCGAGAGGTAGAGGTTGAGCCAGCATCTGGCATCTGGACCTAATGGGAGACGGGAGCGGGGCCGAGGAGGGTTCAGAGCATGCACCTCCTCCACCGCCCACGCCTGACGTACGTGAGACCACAGAGGAGGGGCAGACAGAGGAGTGTGGCAGGAAGGAGGAAGAAGACGCTGAGGAAGAGGGGCAAGGAGAAGTTGCTGACACCACAGGTAGAGAGAGGAACCGGCGGTCGGCGGTCGGGTTGAGGTGTCGTTCCGTCAATCATGGGACATCAATCGAATGGAGCCATCAAATGTCCATAGTTATTTATACAACTATATTCACATTACCCATTCTCGATGTTTAACACTGGGTGTAATATCACAATTACACCAGGTGCACGCCGTGCGTGCCGATGTGCATCGGGGACGCCGTCCGTGCGTGCGCATGTCGACTGGTTTCTCTGCGGTTCCCTCCAATTACATAAACATGCAATATAAGAGAGATGTCTCACGGGGCACGTGTGATGAGTTGCAATCACCCATGTGCACGCCGTGCATGCGCACGGCGCGATGTGCATCGGTTCCCCCGCGGGGACGCCGTGCGTAGTGCGCATGCCGACTTTTTCCTCTGTGGTTCCTCTATGTTACGGTGAGGGGACTTGCCCCACTAGACGCCCATCGCCTAGTGCGCACCCGGACGGCGGCCCGGGGCAGAAAACCTAGAATAAAAAAACCGTGACAGCTCAGCACACCCATATTTAAAGAGGACGCCAAGGGCAAGCTGCAAATGAACAATGAACGACAACCTCGGCACCTCGGCCTCGTGGCGACAGCACTCGGCCTCGCCGAGAGACTCGCCTGAGGTCGAAGCACACCTCCCTCCCCGAGTATGACCCACGCGAAAAAGACAGCGTTACAAGCGAAAGACAACTCACCAATGACGAGACAACCGCGTCCATAAGACAGTTCTAACGGGCCACCCGGAGGCACAGGAGGAAGGCGAGAACAGACCACCGGGGGCCGGTGCTTGGCTCCGGCCAGAGTTTCGATCCAAACCCACCCTTATTTCGATTCGAAATTTCGATGAGGTTGGAGCAAATTTCGAGCTTCGAGGGGTCTAATTTCGGCCTAATTTCGAATCGGAATTTGCTCAAGCGTCGCCGCGGCGGGTCCCGGGCCCCGATGCGTTGCCGCGCGGCCATCCCCGGTCTCGGATGCTGAGTGGAGACCAACCTCCTGCGACGAGCTTGGGGGGTCGGAGGGATGCCCTGAGCCCTCAAGGGTCAAGGGCGTCATCATGTCATCATCATCATCCTCATCCTCGTCGTTGTCGGTTTTGCGCTTGCGCTTGGATGCCCGGAAGCGCGCCAAGGCGCGGCGCGCGGCCCCGGGCGGGCGGGGGGGGGGGGGGAGCGGGGAGCGGGCTGGGGGGGGGGCTTATTTCGCTTCGTCAGCGCCATATCGGCCTTTATTTCGGTAAAAAGTTTTGATTGCGATTGGCCCCCCTTATTTCGAAAAAAAATTCTCGAAACTCTGGACTCTGGCCGGAGCCAAGCAAGCCGGTGCACCCCGCCCAACCCGGCCCCCCCCGCAACCTGGCCCCCTAAGTAGAGCACGAGGGGAGTCGCCGCAAGGCGGGAAGTGAGGGAGAGGAAGGGAAATGGGCGTGGCTACAGTATTTAACCCCATGGCCACGCGCGAGGCGAGAATTTTAAAGGTTTTTTTACAAGTACGTAGTGGTTCCTTGCGCCGCGAGTGCGGTAAGATTAAGATTATTATAAAGTTTCTCAGTTTCTCTTTTCTCTGGAGGCTAGCTAGCGCAACGAGTCGGTGACGATACCACGTTGCCACACCGTACACGGGAGGAGTAGAACCGCTCCCACAAAACAACTCAGTCTAAACAAGACCCCCCTGTCTGAGCCTCCGTATGAGTACGTCCTTCCGAAGTTCCTTGTTTATACTCGAGTAGAGTAGGTCTACTTTAGTACTCTAGGTCCCTCGGTCGGACTCCTTTCCGCTGCTAGGTCTCTTCCCTAAGGGAGAGAGAGAGGGCAAAGGGGATAACAGCGGGGGAGAGGAAGGGCCCCAGACCGAGCGGCAGGAGGAGAGAGATCGACACTGAACAGGGGCAAGGAGGGCAGGGCTACCTCTCGCAGCCGCGGCGCGCCGCATGGGCAACGCGCTCCGCATCTTCGGCGGGAGGGATGTACGGCTTCTCGTGGCAGGCCTCGACGCTGCTGGCAAGACCACCATCCTGTACAAGCTGAAGAACGGGCCAAAGCGGGCTGCCAATACAGTTAGTACTATGCCCACGATTAACTTCAACGTCGAGACCTGCCGCTTCAAGAATCTCAAATTCAGTATTTGGGACGTTGGCGGGCAGGACAGCATTCGGCCGCTGTGGCGCCATTATTACACAGGGACTCAGGGTCTCATCTACGTCGTCGACTCGAACGATCGCAACCGGATCCAGAAGGCAGCTGAGGAGCTGCACGCTATGGCGTCCAACGCCGAGATGCGCCATGCCTGCATCTTAATTTTCGCCAACAAGTCTGATCTGCCGCATGCGCTCTCGGCCAACGAGCTTGAGAAGGAGATGAGGTTGGGGCTCTTAGGAAAACGGCTATGGCACATTCAGGAATCGTGCGCCACCTCAGGCGAAGGCCTGTGGCCGGGCTTGCAGTGGCTCGCCGAGCACGTGAAAGATCTGTAGCCAGCCGCATAGGCTAGTCCATCATGCAGACTTCCTAGTCCATCATGCAGACTTCCTTAGGCAGCACCAGTAAACTCTGGGCCAGTCTATGTGTTTCCTTAGGCACGACTTTCGCAGCTTGAACCTCTTGCGGTTCCATCAACTCCTACGCCCTGCCATCCTCTCCCGGAGTGAGTCTTGCTACGAGCCACTCACCGTAATGCAAGGCTTGCATGCAGGGGGATCCGAGGCACAGGAGACGCAGATAGAGGGGGTATAGTTGAAAGCTTTTGTCCAGGTTGACTTTTGAGGACCCGAACAGTCCCAACAAATGAGTTGTTCACGGATGGCAGGGGCCTCGGTGCCAACGTCGGACTCGACACTTTTCTTCTTGGCCGTGCATGGCAATCCCTTGCCTTCACTGGGCATAGGAGTGTGAGTCACTTGCTGCCAGATACTAGCTTGTCAGCTCGGACAGACGGAAGGGAAGGGGAAAAGGCGCTCATGAGGCGCGCTGCCGAGCTTAATTGGGAGTGTGTATTCCCCTTACCTATGTCTTTGGTGTGTTGTCCTCGCGATGGGCTGGTCTGAAACATGATGGATGCGTTTGCTTTACGGCTTGGGATTCAAGAGGAGTATCACAGAGCGCAAGAATAGCTTAGGCACACGACCATCCCAACAACACTAAACACTAGCGCCAACTA
Organism: Isochrysis galbana; assembly: GCA_018136815.1. Classification (NCBI taxonomy): domain Eukaryota; phylum Haptophyta; order Isochrysidales; family Isochrysidaceae; genus Isochrysis; species Isochrysis galbana. The sequence goes on from CM030932.1 coordinate 2,710,016, forward strand.
GAAGGGGCCTGCCGCCAGCCCGGACTCCACACTCTGAACCAGGCCCAAGGTAGTGCACCTGCCGGACCCCTGAAACCGAAAATAAAGGAATGAAAGGGGAAGGGTACGAGGAGGAGCGAATGGAAATAAGGGCGATGTCGCTAGGGAGGTAGCGGATCCGGGTGTGTAGTAGTAGTAGCGTGGGCGTAGGGTGTTAGCCTAGAATCCAGAATCTTCAGATGTTTTTAAAGATTAAAAAACCATCTGAAGATTCAGAGCTACACACCTACTATCCTAAGGCACCCCTCTTTCTATCCTGTCAACGCCTCCCTTCCCTCCACCTCCTCCCTTTCCCCCCACCATTCCTTTGTTTTCGGTATCCGGGGTACGGCTTGGGTACACTACCACAAGCCTGGTTCGGAGTGTGGGTTCCGGGCAGGCCTTTGGGATGTCTTGTGTATGCGGCTGTCTTATATTGCGTTAGGTTGGAAAAACTATTGTTATAGTTTCAGCGATGGTGCGCGCGCCGACCGCTCCCCTCTCCCAGCCCCCCGCCGCCACGCCGCCACAACGCCCCACAGGGGCCGACCCAAGCCGCCGGAGCGCCGGAGCCGAAGCGCTCGCAGGCCGCTGCCCCTCCCGATCACGACGTCGACATGGCCCCGCCGCCATCCCTCCCATGCAGCCACAGAGGCAGGGAGCAGGCAAAGTCCTGTTCCCTGCTTCCCTGCAGACCAACAGGCCCAGAGCCAGGCTCTAGCTCTAGCGCCCAACCCCGCCGCCATGCCACCCTCTCAAGGACTCCTCATGGGGCGTGGCAGCTCTGCTGCCACCCCCATGGAGGCAACTCCTACCATCAGTGCACCCCTCGGGGGCCGGCACTTCACACAACAAACAATCATGGGGGCCTTTACGGCCTCCAACACTGCAATATCCAACAACCAAAAGTCCTACGCGGAAGCGGCAGGCCCCACACGCAAGCAGCCAGTTGAGACGCAGCAAACCTCACCTCAGCTTGCTCAACAGCCCCCACAACCCTCGCGCAAACGCGCGGACCCACAGTCGGAGCCCAAGACGACACTCCAACCCACTCCTCAACCACACCCTCCCCCTCCTCTTGATGAAGAAAGAGGAGGAGCCCGAGGACACCCGCTTCTTCATTCAGCTTGCGCAGCAAGTTGAATGAAGAAAGGAAGGATAGGAGGACGGGGGGGGGGGGGGGGGGGAGTCTCATAGAGCGACTGCAGAGCGAGAAGTCGAAGTCATGCCTGTTTATCACCTTACTTAAACGATAAACGAGCCAATAATTATAGTAGTAATAGCAAAAACAAATTTCGAGCCGCAAATTTCGAGAGCAAAATCTGCAAACCTGGGCTTGAGACCATGGGGAATCCGAATCTGTGTGTCTTGTGCGTCAGTAGCAACACGGGGGACTCTTCAACTATGAGTGTGTGTGGGCGCGTACCTTACACGAATATTTGTGTCTACAACCTTCAACCTTCAGATGGCAGGAATGCAACAGCGAGTCTCTTGCTTGGTCTTGGTGAGGTTCAGCGCGTTTGCGCGTTTGCTACGAGGCTGAAGTTTGTGCTCAATGTCAGTTTACCCCGTTTGTCTTTGATGAAGATGGGGGCGCTGAGCTCTAGTGGCTTTTTGAGTTTCGGCTTCCTTCCCAAGACAGCCGTGCGCCAAAGAGAGTGGTAGTAGTGAATGGGTCCAAGGCTGCGTTTGCGCTTGCGGCGAGGATATTTGAAAAATATGATCATGGTTAGGAACTTCGTTACGTACTACAATGTCGATTCATATCACATAGTAGCTCCAGCTGTTCTGCAGGCTGAATGAAGGGCCTCAAATGTGGGTTCAATCGCAGCTAGAGCTAGGGCTGTACTACAGTACTACAACGGATGCGGCAACGCACCCCTTATCATTGAAAAATACACAGCGGCAAATACTGCATGCGCGTGGCACGTGACAGTGTGAACACCGCCAGCAAGGAGTGAAAAGACGCTATGGCCGGTGTTTAGAAAGTACCTCAACCTGACTACTTGACGAGTACCACTTCCTTGGCCTTTGGTTTTTTCTCTGGTGGGAACGCAAGAGAGAGGAATGTGGTCCAGACGAGGGAGACGACAAGGACAAAGTTGAGCTGATGACGCACGGGCACAAAGCGAAAGTTGATCAGCTGTGCTGGAATCCAGAACGCCCACTGCGCCTTCAAGGTATCCCACAGCGTCGAGGTGACTCGATCATAGACTTGTTGAACAGTGAAGCCTTGCAGAGCGCCGAGGACGGCATGGTAGTAGGCGTTCGAAAAGTAGGACCTATCAGAGTCAAGCAAGGACATGTAAGTGAAGTCAAGGCCAAGGCATCCCATGATTCTCATGGCTCCTAGTCATGAAGCGAGAACCAGCACCCACAGTGGTTCTCGCCACCCATGCACGCGTGGTGAGATAAAAGCACACCAGTAGACGAACTGCTCAATGAACATCTTCGTGAAGGGAACGTACGAGGTAGTGGTGCCCATCCTGACAACTACGAGCCACCTGTCGCAACGTGTTTTGGAAGGAACTCTGAAAGACAGCCCGTACTAAGGACACCCCGGACGATCCATTGAGCCCCAGCCGTGCAGATTGGTGCTGCCCGGCATGGGCAGCCATCGGGGCAAACTGGCATCACTTACTCCAAGAAGTTGTAGTGGTAGTGGGCGATGACGGGATAAAATACTCCGCCGAAGAGAACAGCACGAGTCCAACGGGCAAGATCGAACGACGCCTTGTCGTCCGGCGGAAGTTGCCGATTTGAGACCGCCTGGACAACAAACCAGTCGGGCAGAATGGCGTGTTGAACAAACGCATCCACATGGCTGCCCAGCACTATCCAGGAGATTTGTCAGCTCGGTCCGCTCAGTGCGCAAGCACACCTGGGCGATGAGATCTCCTGCTCCGTAGAGAACGCCGGAGGTGATCGACTTGGTGAAGAGCGGCCTGGCCTCTAACGCACGCTCATATGCTGCGATGGCTGCCCAGAACGCGTTGGAGCTCGGCTGTGCCTTTGGGGGCGGCGGCGGTGGCTGTGGGCTCCTGGTGCACAGCTTCGCAACCTTTACACATGTCGAGGGTCTGAACGAGGACTTGAAGGAGCTGATGGGCTGGCTGGCGCCGAAGGCGCCGAGGCGGTGTGCCGCGCAGCGCAGCATCTTCGTGGAGTAGAGAGAGAGGGAGGGAGGCAGGGGAAGGGAAGGAGAGTGTGGTGTACTTTACTTACTCTAGGGTTGTTTATTCTTTGTACCGAGTGCTGCGAGAGAGCCGAGCGAGATGAGAGGGGCGCCAGCGGAGTTGGAGAAGTAGAGTGAAAGAAGGGGCAAGGAGAGAGAAGAGAAGCGAGACGGAGGTGAGCGTGTGTGTGGGGGGTGGGGGGGGGGGGGGGGGGGGGAGGGGGTACAGGGGGGGAGGTCGGGGGGGGGGGGGGGACAGATTCATAGGGTGTCGGAGTTTTCTTCTTGGTTGCCATCGGAGCAAGATCGCCTGCGCAGCCGCCACCCCATCCCATCCATCAAGCTACCCCTCTGAAAACTTTACTCTATACTCTACTCGTACTCGTAGAGTAGAGTATGCCACACAAACTCTACTCGAGCTCTAGAGTAGGAGTACTCTACTCGATGTCCACTCAATTCCTGACACCCTAGTCCTCCCCTAATGTATTTAGGTCACGAAATTAGAGGGTAGGCCGGGGAGCAGCGCCCCTCCCCCCGGTATCACTCGGACACCTGGCTCATCAGGCATGGCGGGATTCCGGATTCCGGGAGTGAATCGTTGTGTCCAATTAGCTAGTGGGGTTGGCTAGGATATCCTTGCTCCTCTAAGATACTACCAACACATATGCTAATTGGTGCAGTGATGGCCTCTCAAGCAGATGAGCAACTGGGCCCGATGAAGATGAATGTGCAACAAAGCGCAGGAAGTTGGCACGCGGGCAGTGGGGCCCATCAAATGCCTTCATGTGCATCCGATCTCTTCACGTCCTGAAGTCGGAGAAGGGGCGCCCTAGATAAGACCCTTGCCAGAGGAAACACGAATAGCACTACGAATTCTCGACGGTAGACGAAAGGTTGACGATGATCAATCCTCAGGATTGAACTGTATTGCCGAGTGCATCGCCATAGGTAGAGTTGTAGGGCCCTTCTTACGAAGCTGCCTTTGCTCGGCTCGCGCAACGAGGAGTCCATCACGTGAAATGGCTAGCACCTGTATTGACCAACGTAAAAGTCGTTGCAAGTCATGATTTGCAAGTAGATTGCTTGCGCCACCCCAAGCCTCGGATGCTATCGTGTGACACTACAATGTGCGTCCTCTCCGCACGCAACGTGTACGAGTATCAACGGCTGAACGTACCCTTCTCTGCTCAGGGGTCGCATCACGGTATTCCTTCGCAAGTTTTGCCCGCGCATGCAGTGCGCCAAATTCGGTGCCGGAGCGCAACTCCTTCAACTGCAAGGAGGGAGACGATGTGGGTTCAGCTTGCAGGCCCACAAAGCAGCTGGAGTGCAAATCCCTCCAGCGTGTGGAGCACAGACATAACGACTGTTAACACAGGGTTGCTCACCTCAGCTTCATTGAGCCAATGACTGTCGCCAAGCGCCTCTATGCTAGCCGCACTGGTAGAAGCCCGCTTAGATGTGATGGAAAACGACACGAACTCCGTCTCCTTCGCCGGGAGGTTAGCACGAGTTGATCGGACGAAGGCCATGCGAGCTGAAGAGCTCCGCGGTGGTAGGGTCATCTCCGCAGAGGGAGTGGAAAGACACGATGTCATGGGCCGCTGTGCAACGCGGTTTGCCGAGGCCATATACCCTATGAACAAGACGACAGTGGGCGTCAATTTGCTGCGGAGTGCTTTAGGAGCTCAAGCATTGCCCTAGACCACTTGCTGTCGAGGTGTTCTGCAGGCCGTGCTCACGATGCTGAGAAGCTCCTAGTCTGCTGCCGTCCTCGACGGTAGGCTGCGTTGTAACGCATGACGCAAGATCTCGATGCACTAACTCATGAGTTGGCGGTGAGGGTGGCGTTGCTCGATTCTTGTACTCTGAAGGTGCAGACTGCGCCCTGATCGATGGCAGCGTCGCGATAGGCTTGCGCGGCCGTCTTGATGGTGCGAGCTCTCCACTTCGCCCTGGCTCCCGTGTATCGTACGGGTCATCGAGCACACTGCGCGTGGTTCGGGCTCCGCTTGACGACCTTTGTAGTTCACACCGGTTGGCGCCCACCTATGAAGTGAAGGAGGACTGTGTTAGTGGGAAGAGCATCACAACGCCAAGTCAAGGAGGAGGAACTGCATGCACACCATATATCGATGTCGCCGCAGCTGCGGAGAGGGTTTCCTTGAACTCGCGCGTTGGCTCCAGGCTTGTACGGCTACATCGCCTTGCAAGGCATCAATATCAGAAGTGGCGTCCATGAAGTGATTAGGACGCCCCGAAGCCGGTTCAGATGTGCCGTGCTTCGTCATCAAGGTTCTACGGGGGGATTGACTCTTGCGCATTGTAGGCTGTACGGAGCGTGAGCGCAAGGCAGCGAGCTGATGGTAAGCCGCGGTGACGAGCTCCTCAGCCGAGTCACATTTCTCCCTCGCCATGGGCTTCGCACTCTCATCGGTCGACTGTAGTTCTCGTTGTGCTGCAGCCGCTTCATGCTCGGCTAACTGGACCGCACACTTTGCCGCCACGATAGCGTCATGATCGCGCCCGATGGTCGAGAGGACGGTCGCCATGTTGAGCATCGCATGCAGTGCTACATCGTCAGCGCTGTTTGCTTGCGAAGGAGGAGCTCTTATTCCCGGAGTTTTGCCCACATGGGCAAGCCAGTCAACTTGCTGCAAGCACCGCAACGCATTCAGTGGCTGCCCCGAGCCCATGAAGTGGATTGCCATGTTGTTGAGTGTTACCGGTACCAATACATTGAGCTGGTGCGCAAATGAGAGGTAGAGCATTGCAACCTGGGAGCCAACGTTCTTATGGTCTTCCTTTCCCCTTTCTCTCCCGCCCCCTGCAACACCGCTGCCTGAGCTCATGGACACCAGACCAAGCTCATTGCATATCCTTGCCACTCCAACCATGACATCTACTGTGGCTGCCGACGATGTGCCGTGCAGAGTTGCTGTGTCTTTGATGAGCGCATCCATGAGGCGAACCTACAAGGCAGCAAGGAAAGAGGAGCATTTGGGCCGAGTCAGACAGCTACTCGCTTGGCGTCCTGAGACATGCCCAGGCCAGCGGTGTTAGTCAGCCCTGTGTGCGCCACGTGTCGTGTGAAATCTCACACTCCGACGATGCGGGGCACCATGTTGTTGCCTCTGCGAGCCTGCAGAGGCTGGGGTGTGGCGTACCACTTCGTGGTGCCTGCGCACTGAATGCAGCCGAAAAAGCTCTTCGCGATAGGCGAGGAGGGGATTGACGGGGCGGGCGGCGCGAGGCCTTGCGTGCGAGAGATCCACGCATGCGCCTCGCCCCGCTCGTACCCCCATGCCCTCGTTCGGTGCGGCGACATCCCCACTACCACACCTCGTCGCCATCGACGGCGCAGCGCGGGACGACAAGCGTTTCGAGAGTCGCAGCCGATGGAGATGCAACCTATCGCCCCCTCTTTTGTTTATTTACTTAGCAAATGCTCATATCTGCTCATAGGGCGATTCTAAAAGTAAGGGAGTGTGACAAGATTCCGAGAGTTGGAGTTGTGGACGAGAGAATCTTGTTGGCTTGCATGCCTAAAAAAAGAACTCTTGAATATGCCTGCTGTTGCTACTAGACCTCTCCCAATTCGGGAATCTATCTCCATCGCCCTTGCCCCTAACTTAGTTAGTCGCATCCCATCCGGATGGATCGTCGAAAACGGGCACGCACCGCGCCCGCGCCCGGTCTCGACTTGAAGTTGAGCTTTTTGCTTTTTAAGCTTTTGCGATTTTAGCGTGTTTTGTTATTATTTGATTACGCTTTGTTGTGGGTTGTGGGGGCCAAGGGGGAGTCCGGGTGTCCGGGTCCTAATGGGCTGACGGATCCGAGGTTACCACTACCTCAGATGGGAACAGAGGGGACAGAAGGGAAGCGGCGAGAGGCGCGGCGGAAGTTGGGGGGTGGCCAATGACGGGCTGGACCACCTCCTCAGCAGAGAAAGGCGGGAGGACGGGCTTGGGCGAGGGCGAGCGCGACGACGGAGCGGACATGGCTGGGCGTAGGGGTAGACCAACCAAATCAACTCCCACATTCCCACGCAGACGAGTGCTTGCGTCGAACATGTCGGCAAGGGCCAAGAGGGCTATAAGCCCGTGGAGGTTGGAGGGAGGGAGAGAGAGAGGAGAAGGCGCCATCGCGACCATCGCGCCATGCAGACCAGGATGACCGCGCGAGCGCGCGCAGCACGCGCGGTCCACGAGAGACTGGCCAAAGAAAAGGAGGCAGATCAACCCCAATGGGCCCACATGGGAGGTCTCCAACCATCTCATGTGGGCCCTCCACTCCATAGCAGAGCCGGCTCCCAATCGAGCCAGCCGAGAAGTGAGAGAGGTGAGCGCTCTCGCATCGCCGCGAGCGCGCGCGAGGCGCAATGTGCGGGCGCGGGCAGGGCCACCAAGCCCAGCCCTATCCCGTGCAGCAGCTCCATATCACAGGGAGGCCACAGCGCGGCCCCCTGTGGCTTGAGGATGAGTAGCGCGGCGCGGTGCGCCGCGCATCCTGTTACTTCATCACAAGTTAAAAGATACCAAAGGGGGCCACTGAGCACACAGGGCACACTAACAGTATCACGCTCAGATCAAACGTACACACGGGGGGATTGCGTAGGACTCACACAAACGAACGAGGAGAGAAGGGGAGAGATCACGGCTCGACTCATGCGGCCCTCTACCCTCTCCTCATCCCACTATAAGTTCTACGGTGCACACCACGCAAAACCGCCTGCGACAGCATGCCTTTTCCCATCTGATCGGTCCACTACTTTGGCCGATCAGGTGTAGTCTTCTGTCATGTTGCGTTACAATAGCAACAAACGTGAGAATGAGCGCTGCATGTGAGAGCGTGAAACGTGAGAGCACCCTTGGCTATGAAATGTGCAATAAAACATAATATGCGTATGCTATTTCTATTTAGTAAGTAACACTCACTTTATCTATATACGCTATGCCTAATGACTATGACTATCGTGCCTATCTACCGCGGCGACGGGCGGGCGACGGGCGCATATCTACATATTTTCTACATGTTTGGGTGAGAGCCTCGCATATAAACGACATATCTTGACGACATATTTGGGCACTGGGCACTTTTTTCTACATATTATGGCCTCTACCCCTAGCTGGGCGGGTCGGGATGGATAGGCTGAGGCTGAGGGAGTGGTGAGGTTTGGTATTGAGGTAGTGTTGAGAACGAGGGACGAGAACGGGAACGAGAACGAGAACGAGAGCGACGAACGAAGAGCGACAGACGACAGACGGTTCGGGGCCGCTGGACCGACGAGATGACACCACACTCACGTCAACACTCTCCACACTAACGTATCCTTATCACGGAACGCACAGGAACCTGCTGACAGATGCTCATGCGGCCCTCTCCCCCGCTCCTCAAAAGTTCTACGGTGTACACCACGCAAGCCAACCGCGACACCCCCTCCTAAGCCTAAAGCCTAAGCGGAGTACGGGTATGAGTGTATGACGCTTACAAATAGCAAACAGACAAACCCAGTCGACTCTCTCATTCCGCCTCCCCGGAGGGGAATTGGAGCCTGAGGGGTGAGGGTGAGGGCACGAAGGACGAAGGCGCCTCCTCATGGCCCAAGGTGAACTAAGTACAAACTTAGTTATTGTTATTGAACATGTTTTGAAGTAACAACAAGCGCGGTGCGGCGCGCTGCGTTCTCCTCCTCAAGCCACAGGGGGCCGCGCTGACTCTTGGCATAGTAATGCAATCACAGAATCATTCGTCATCCACTTGTTATCCCCTAGTGCTTTCTTTGGGTGGTACTGACTTACTTACCACAACCTTTCTGAACAACGTAATGTATTAAGTCTCCACCAGAAATCTCATAATCATGAACAAAAAGATGCTCCGCAAGCAGCTGACCGTGCCACACGAGCTCGTTTCCGGAAACTCTCCGACCAGCAACGGTCTCTACCTCAATGCTAAGCAAATTCTCCGCAAGCTCATGAAGATCAGAGATCGAGTGGTCCTGCGCGAGGTGAGCGGGCTTGGTGCATCAGCAAAGCACCGCACTGGTGCTATCTTATACGTGGAGACTAGGGTGTAATTGTGCCACAAGATCCTCCTCGTCAGATGTGCCGTGTGTGAAAATCGCCATGAAGCACATGTGCAAAGCATCCTTTGCGCACCGAGCATGCGTGAAGTAGGTGAAGGGTCTCTGTCCCCAGAGCTGACGTGCGAGATAAGTCGTTCAGTTCGTATTGAGCTGTGGACCGATCTGACATGCCCTCTCGGGTCGGGTTGGAAATGGGCTGGCCATCCAATGCAAGAACAAGAGGGAAGACCTCGCATGTTGGATCTTGCTTCAGCTCATCAATGGACACCTTGAGCACGCCATCCACCGAACGCACACCGCGTAGAGAGCGTGGACGCCGCTGTCGACCGACAACACCATCGCGAATATCCTCGTAAGCCTGCACCACGGCCGCGAACCGCTCAGCATCTCCCTCATTTGTCGATATGTCGGGATGTAGAGCAAGTGCCAGACGGCGGAATGCCGCCTTGCACTCATCGAGGCTCTCACCGCGCCGGACACCCAGCACTGCCCAAGGGTTGTGCCGTAACTGCGAGCTAGTGTGGAGCACGCGCTGCGCAGCCCGTTGCTCTCGGCCGTTGGGGAGCACGCGCTGCGCAGCTTGCACAGCTACCCAAGGCCGACGCCACATCGACATCGCCGCCCACCGGCTCTTCCGCGGTTCCGCTTCACGCTTTTCAAGTTGATTTCGCACATGGGGAAGGTTCGCCTTGTGTTCGGGTGGTAAGATTACAGCCACCCTGAACCCTGAAGGCGGAGTGTAGAGTTTTCTGCTTGTTGTCCTAGTTTAATCCTAGTGCTAAGGGACCGTGCCTCAACGGCAACGGAGCCCCTACCCCGCGATGGGGGTGTGCACGGTTGGTGCATGGCTCGTCCGGTGTATGTGGCTAGGGATGCTAGCCAACAAGACCTCTTACAAGACTGAAGACTACAATTCCAAACGTGGTACCCCCGCCTAGAGACTAGAGACTAGAGACCACTCCAACTTCAACTTCTGCAACACTAGTAGTGTACACAAGACACTAGACACTAGCGCGCTCGACGCCGCCGTTCAAGGAGACTGATCCACGGGGCGCGTGTGATCGGAGGGGGTATGTGTGGGTTGTGCCACAACGGTTGGGAGAGTGCCCCTTCCCTGTTCCCTGGTGAGGCCGAGCTCGCGTTCCGTCGAATACGCGGATGGGGGGATGGCGCGCACCTGTCCCTCGTCTCGGTGCTCGAAAGGGTGGAAGTGGAAGGCAAGTTGGAGGCGCTCGACGCGGCGCTTTCCCTCGACGTTGATGTTCTCGTTCGCAACTCTACGCGTTGCACCCAGCACCCAACGCGACACCATCTTCTGCTGCTCCATGGTCCATGGAGAAATACTCGATCTGCACGTGGTGGGTGTTCGCAAGGCTAGGGAATACTTTGACCAGTTAACTAGTTAAGTGTGTTAACTACCATTAAAGGGCACCCGTGGGGATGCAACTGTTAACAAACAACCAAGTGGGATGCGCAAAGAGGGAGTTAGCTAGCTAACTACTTGTGGCGCGCGCAGCCGCGGGGGCGGGGGCGCGGCCGCCGCGTTGCGCTTCGCCGCTAGTAGCGGCGCCGCGCTGCGCGCGCCCACCTTGACATAAATAAGTAGGAGAGTCGTAGTAACTTGTCACGACATACTTGTACTTATTGAATGAGCTCACGCACACGCAGCAATGCACGCGAGAGTGCGCCGGATGGCCGCGGGCAGGTGGGCAGGGCCCATAGGGACCCACCGGCTCTCGTGCAGCAGCTCCATATCGCGGTGGTGCCCCCCAGGCAACCACCGCGGCCTGTGCGACGACGAGCGCCATCGCCGCTCGTATTGCGCCCCTATATTCACAGGATAAAATTCTCACTACAAAAAATTCTTGAAGGTGTCCGCTATGCTGCTAACGCCTCGCAGTCGCGTGCGATCACGTTGTCAACGCCTATACCCCTACCACTACTCTCCCTTCCACTCCCCCCCCTCGTTCCTTTTTCTTCGGTTTTGGGGGGTCGGCCCATGTACACTACTTTGGGCCTAGCTTCGGGGGAGGGGAGGGTCAGGCCTCGTGGGTCTCCTTTCGCCTTTCGGCGGCTGAAATTCTCACTACAATCATGCGCACGCACATTCACACATACGCACGACGCACGCGAAACGAATAGTAACAAAGTAAGAGCAAGAGCGTGCGGGGGAAAATTTTAGTGCCGCAAGAATGCCCCGCGCGGACTCGAAACGGCCGCGAGGGAGAAGTGAGAAGCAGAGACCTCAGTATAAACATCTTGAGATCAGAATGAACATCCACGATGCATAAGATGAATGTATCCATGATACAACGACCTCTACCTCCTCGACGCTGGGGCCCCCGAATCTTCAAAAGCGGCTTTGATTTTTTTATTTTTTCGATTCTAATTCCACCACCCCATCATGCACAGCCACGCTCTAGTCCGCTCCACCCAGTCACAATGTACATTGAATATCGTGCGACCTTCTCCACCAAGTGGCGCTGCCCAAAGTGGCGTCTGTGGCAAGTGCCTTGTTTAGACTAAGCCTAAGCATTAGAATACTGCAGTAGTATTTCTAATAGAGGCCTACAAAGCACAAAGCACGTGGCGCGAATCTACGTAGCAAGCATAGGGAAGGCATTTATGAGCGCGGGCTGAGGTGCATCCCAGGCTAGGCGAAGAGAAAGCGACGGCAATGACGCCACATTCTTAGCACATTTGTACGCGCGCATCGCCTTGGCCACCTGCTGACCTATCCAGCAACGGTGAAAGTTGGAGGTGGAATTCAGGATTGCCGCGAGCTGGAGCTTGACTTGGACGCAATTGAACGCGGTGTACGTCTCCTTGAAGATTGGATCATTCCGCGCGCGCTGCAACCATTTGTGCTTGACCACTGACTCGCCTTCCACAACATGAAATGAGACCCTCCGCGAGAGCTGAGTGAGGCGACAGCCGGAGCGCGCGTACAATGCGAGGTTGAGCGCCGTGGCGACAAGCGACACGCCAAGAGCGACATCTCGCAGCTGAAGATCCGCCACCCACTTGCGGGGGAACGCCCACAGATCGTGGCCGGGATGCGGTAGCCCGTGACCTCTCAAGCGAGCCGCGTCGGTAAGGTTGAAATTTGAGCTCGCGTGTTCGAACTCTTCACGCACGGCTGAGATGGGTACCAAAGGCTGACGGATTAACAGGCGTGCCAGTTGCACGTACGCGTCCTCTTGGAGGGCGATGTCAATGTTCGAGTACATGAGGAACTCACCAATTCCGTGCTCGTAACCAGCGCGTAAAATGGCGCGCAAGAGCGGTAGCGTGTGCGGATGACGGACAGCGGGGAGGAGCGCCTTCAAGTCACCAACAAGTGCCACCTCCTGTATCCCCTGCGCATTCGACAAGTTGGCAACGACGCCTCGATCGGCGGGGAAGACAGCAGCCAGCTGCTGTATGCGTAGCCCTGAGGCCTCCGCGTAAGCTCGAGCCAAGCCAAGTGAGGCCAGAGTCATCCTGACTGCACGCGCATGCTCGTCGCCCGGAGCGAAAAAGGGGTTCACAACGTGTGTGAGGAGCACCGAGTCTTTCATGGTGGGTGTTAGCACCATACTGCGATCACGAGAATCACTTGCGGCCGGAGCGCCGACTTTCGTAGGCTTACGCTCGCTCACGTTCCGCGGCACTTGCGATCCCCAAGGCAGGCACACAAGCCTAGGCATCTCATCGACCCACCAGTGCGCCCTGTCTTCCTCGTCCAGCTGCAAGAGCACCTCCTTCTCGGCCTCCACCATGGCACCGCGCATGATTGCAGCGTGACGGGACGTCATCGCCGATGCGGCCACCGCACGCTTGCGCACATGAGCCACGGCGGGTACGAGAGCCGCTGCCACATGCGCCGTAGGTAAGTCGAGAAAGGCCGCGAGGGGGGGAGCAAAGCGTTCCGGATGTTTCAGCAAGCTCTCTACGTCCAGGACACGGACAAATTGTGGAGGCACTGTGCGCATCTGAACGTGTGCCTTCTGGCCCCCGAGCAGCAGTCTGTGGGCAAGTGCGCGCAGCCGCTCCTTTAACTTGTTGTCGCGGAAGAAGCGCTGCGGCATCTCCCCTACTAATGCTGCAAATGCCAATTCGGGTTTCCGCCACAGCGCAAGGACCCTCGGCTCGACGGCTCCTTTGGCGTGCTCGGACAGTAGGAGCAAATCAGAGAGCTGTGGGTAATGAGAAAGCTGCCCCTCACCGGGCTCACTAGACTGCATGAAAGGATAGGTAAAGATTTCCCCGGTGAGTTCAAGCTTGAGCGACACATCAGGATCGAGGCCCCGACCGGCAAACTGTGTCTGGGCGCCACCAACCCATGAGCAATCTGCTGCCTTGCCCGTCCTCTCACGCAAGCAGCTTCGTGCGCCGAAGGAGGCATGCTGACCGCCCTTTCGCGCCGCCCCCGTCCAATCATCAAAGACCTCCTGTGTTGAACGGACAACCTCGACATCACGTACGCTTTCATCCCACCATAGATGGACGAAGGACTGCTCCTCGACGAGCGCCATGGGTCGAACACGAGGCTGACGCATGAGCGTAAGTCCCAATATTTCGCCTCCTGCACCCTCGGTCGCAGCAACAAAGTAGACGAGCGTTGGAGGCGCAACCACCGCCAATGCATCGAGCGCTTCCTCGACCGCGGGCATGGGCGTAAAGGATGCCGGCCCACCGGTTGGCTGGGGAGCGCTATCGTCATCATCCAGGACAGAGCCAACGCTCGGACCACCGTCTGCACCATCTGCATCTGCAACCCCGATGCGACCTAGATCGGTACCATCGTAGGCGTCGTGTGCCAGAGTAATGGCATCTGCGGCTGCTGCCGCCTCCGCAAAGACGTTCTGCCTGGGGGAAAGCCCTGGGTCGGCCAGCGCCGGCTCGGACCACACGTCGAGAGAGGCCGGTTGTGGTGACTGTGGTGGCTCGAGATGGAGCTCGCTCACTAGATTGAGTGGGCGGAACGGGCGGCCTCTGGGGCGATCTATAAGAAGCTCGTAGCCCAGGCCAAGCAGCTGCACTCCCACTACAAGGATCTGGAGCAGCAGGCATGCGTGCGAGCTGAGGCAGGCGCGCAGCTGGCCGCGCATTGGCTAGGTAGACGAAGATATGAGGAAGTGAAAGAGGGGGAGGAGCGGGAACAGGGGAAGCGTGGAGGGGGTGAAAGGGGAGGGGGAGGGGAAAGGGGGAAAGGGGAGGGGGAGGGGGAGGCTAGAGCGGTAGAGTATGCTAGAGGGGGAGGCTAGAGCGGTAGGCTAGAGGCTAGAGGGGGAGGCTAGAGGGGGAGGGGGAAGGGGAGGGGGAGGCAAAAGGGTTCGGGTGGTGCGGGAGACGAGACGGTGTGAATTTCACGGCACTCTTCAGCTGTTGGATTCAGATTCAAAAAAACAAATGTTTCCCCCCACGAGCCAACGCTCCCCGATAACGATAAGTATCAGGGGCCCCCGACAGCTATCGGGAGGAAATTTTCTCCCGATCGCCAACAGCCCCCCCGATAACTATCGGGGGACCGCGAAAGTCCCCCGACAGCTATCGGGGGATAGCTCTTGGGGTTGCCGTTGTCGGAGCGCAGCTCGTTTCCTCTTTGGAAACGAGTCGCGAAGGCGCACCGTTGGCTAGCGCGGCGCACGGTTCATCCGGGGAGCCCGGAACGGGCTCATCGGGAGAACGGGGAGGGCATATGACGGGCATGTGAAATGGACGAGCGAGTGGCACGGAACGCGAACCGGAGGGACGGAGGACGTAGAAAAGGGTGCGGCGAGCAGATACCGCTAGACTGGGACTCGTAGGGACTCGTAGACTCAAAAGGATGACTCGGAAGACTCGGGGCTAGGGGGTACTCAGGGGGTGCAGGTCACCAACAGGCGATACAGTGGGTAAAACCACACAAATCAACACTCTGCACTCAAACATTCACGATAACAGGCCGGAAACATACGTTAAACGAACCCCCTCTGGTGAGCAGATTCAGGAGTGCCCACCAGAAAAAGAGGAGAGAGAGAGAGAGAGCGAGAGAACGAGGGCTCGGGGGTCAAAACACAATTCGGACTCCGGCTCGGACTACAGAGTAAAATCTAGTGCCCTCGCGAGTCCTGCCTCGAGTCTCGCGAGGCAGCGCCGAAGGACGCTGAAGGACGCGCTGCGGGATAGCGCTGAAGGACGCCGAAGGACGCAGAAGGACACTGAAGGACGCTGCAGGACGCGCTGCGGGACACCGCTGACGGACAGGGGGGGGCGCTGAGAGACGCTGGGAGACGCTGAGGGACGCTGGGGAACGCTGAGGGACGCGCTGGGGGACTTTCGCGCGGGGGGTTGAGGGAAGAGAAGACGGCGTCTCAATTCATAATTTTTATTCGATTGCAGCTATTTCAACGCGCGGACGCGGAAGAGAGCCGCCGTCTCGGCGCGCGGAGGGGGGAGGAACGGCGGAGGGGGGAAAGAAATCTGCGGAGGGGGGGGAGGGCCGCCGTCTCGGCGCGCGGAGGGGGGGGAAGGGCCGCCGTCTCGGCGCGCGGAGGGGGGGAAGGGCCGCCGTCTCGGCGCGCGGAGGGGGGGGGATGTCGGATCCAGAGTATTTCCACAATACTCTAGACGGATCCGATGGCTTGTGTGTCTTTTAACTTTAGGATGGGCATTGTTTCTTGAGGGGTGATCGCCGTTTACTTCGAGACTCTTCGTTGTGGCTTCGTTTCGGTTGGCTGCATTCTTCTCCGGACTCGTTTCTTTGATTGTGGCGACTGTTTACGTGAGTTTTCGGAGTGTCCCTTTGTTGACTGGGCGGTTTTTGTGAGTGATGTGTGATCGTGGCTTGTGTCGCCATGTAGCGCGCGCGCTCCCTCTCTCTTTCTCAAGACTGTGCTCTATGCCCCTCGAGACTTGCCACACGAACAAGCATTCGCTTGTTTCGACAGTTTGAAGACATCCCCCACTCACTTGCACGCCCTCGCCGCGCCTCGCCGCCCATTGCGCCGCGCACGAGCCCATTCATGTGCATTGCGCGCATGCCCGGCTGCGCACCACTCGCTGCCCAACACCACCGGCCTGATGGGGTGAGCTTGGCTCGTCTCTTTGGCGCCGAGCGCGGTCAACCTGCCTTCCCTCGCCATTCCCCCACCCCTCGCCACGCCTCCGCCTCTCCAAGCCTCCAAGCCTCCGCTTTCCACCCTACTCACCATTCTTCCCATCTTCATCTTCTCGCCTGCCCGTTGCCTTTCCCACATCTTCCTCCCTTCTTTCTCGGTGCTTGTTGGCTGAGCTCTTGCGAGCCTCAAGTTTTTAGGCTTTCTTTCTCTTGACTTCTTCCTTCTTGTCGTCCTCATTCTCATCAATCGGTTCGACGAAGATGGCTTGGTGTGTTGTTTGGTTCTGTGTTCCCGATCCCGACGTGCAGCCGCTTGCATGTCCGTTCGTTCGCGTTGAGTGGGCCGTTGGGTCTCTCTCGCTTTCTGCCTTGTCCTTGAGCTTTCTCTCGAGCTTTCTCTCGATCTTGCTCTCGATCGCGCGTTCATTTTCAGCGGCCTTCATTCAGCCTCGGTCCTTGGTCAATCCTCCTCCCTCGATTGCGTCATGTTTTGAGCCGTGTTTCTGTTCTTGTTCGTTCTCGATTTGGCTACGGCCACCCTTCATTCTCAGTCCGGCTATGCGCCACCCAGTTCGGCTATTTGCCTCCAGGTTCCAGGTTCTCGATTCTCGATGATTCTTGTTTCATTCGGCTCTAAATATGATGTATTCAAGGTACTAGGTTGATCGGGGTCGACGTTTGTTGGTTTCTGTCGATGTTCTCGAGTTCCGTTTCAAGTTCAAGTTCAAAGATTTGAGAGAAGACTCGGTTCTTGGTTGATTCTTGGGATTCCTTGACTCCCTTGTCACGTTGTTTGTTCGGATTGTGAGCTACCGTGCGTTCGGAGTGTGTTCGTGTGCCCGTAACGTTCTCATTAGGGATGTGCGCCCCGAGTGAGACTTGTCTTCAAACCAACAATGTGTTCTTCGTGTTGGTTTAACCCACTGAGTGCGCACACTCTTTGGGGTGAAAGGCAAGAGGGCCTCGTTCACTTGTGTTTGTTTGTGCATGTCAGACTTGCGTGTGCCTCATGGGGACGCCTGTGAGTGTGCTGTACAAGTTTGACTCGCGCGGACGCTCGACATTTAGTCGGGGGGTGTCGGATCCAGAGTATTTCCACAATACTCTAGACGGATCCGATGGCTTGTGTAGGATGGGCATTGTTTCTTGAGGGGTGATCGCCGTTTACTTCGAGACTCTTCGTTGTGGCTTCGTTTCGGTTGGCTGCATTCTTCTCCGGACTCGTTTCTTTGATTGTGGCGACTGTTTACGTGAGTTTTCGGAGTGTCCCTTTGTTGACTGGGCGGTTTTTGTGAGTGATGTGTGATCGTGGCTTGTGTCGCCATGTAGCGCGCGCGCTCCCTCTCTCTTTCTCAAGACTGTGCTCTATGCCCCTCGAGACTTGCCACACGAACAAGCATTCGCTTATTTCGACAGGGGACAGCGGAGGGGAAGGAGAGTAGACCTTCAGTGGAGACCAAGCTTGGTTTTGAAGCCCAATGAGAGTTTTGGCTCCTTTTGCCTCTTGCGGGGCAAAAACAAAACTCTCGACGCACCCGGTGGCCTCCGATAGCCGAAGTACTCAGTTGACGCTGGAGCCGAAAGCTCGGTCAAGACGAAGTCTACAGCCTTGGCCATAGTGGGAGCTAAGGATCTCAAGACTGAGTTGGGACTATCCTTCAGTTGGTGGGAAGTCCCAATCCTTCACTCTCGAAAGTTGTGTGGCTTTCAAGCTCAGGGTCCTACAAATACACCCAAATCGTAGGACGCGGTCCTATAATGTAGGACGGAACTTTTTGGCCGTGGTAGTAGCCCTTGGTTAGGTAGAGGAACCATACATAAGAACATAAGAACCACGCATAAGATTCATCGTAACCGCATCGTAAGTAAGATTAAGGATTAAGGTGTGAATGAGCACGGTACGAGTTCAGTGCTCGCAAATTGGGACGGTCATCCCCCTGCCTGCCAAGTGGCGTGGCATCGCAGGGGGGTGAGCGGCGAGCGGTTCCCTTCCTCTTCCCCCAGCTCCGTGGGGGGTGGGGGGACGGGGGACGGGAGAGCGGGAGAGGGAGAGAGGGAGAGGGGGGAGAGAGCGTGCCCTCCCCCATGCCAAGTATAGACTTAGTTTTGACGACGTTGAGAATAAATATATACATAAATTTGTAGGGCGTAGGGCGGGCGTAGAGGTAGAGGTAGAGCATCTTGTTGGCTAGCATCTGCATCTGCATCTAGCATGCCTAATACATCATACATCATGCATGCTGCATGCTGCATGCCTAGCCACAAACGACACATACATACACTGGACGAGTCATGCGCCAACCACGCACACCCCCTACACACCCCCATCGCGGGGTAGGGGCTCCCTTTGCCCATGAAGGCTACGAGGCTACGGTTCCACAGGACTTTGGTCAAACCAAGACAACAAAATAACAAGAGAGCTCTAGAGCTAACACTCTAAAGATCTAGAGTAAAGATACGAGTCTCAACGTCTTTCCTCTCCCGCTCTCTTTAGGCGGGAAGCCAGCGTCAGTCAACCGTCTCAGAGAAAGAGAGTACTACTACAGTACGAGTCCTCCTCTCTAACGACAACATCTTAGGGAAGTAGGGGAGAGAGCGAGTGCGCCACGGGCGGAACTTGATGAGCGTCCGGCGGCTCCGAGGGGTTGGAGCGGCGGCGGTGGGGCTGATTCTGCCTGCGTGCGCGTACGCCAGCACGCGCGGACCCGCGAGCATGATGAGCAACGGTGGCACCCCACCTATCGCGCTGCCTGTCGGGGGCAGATCGAGGCGAGGAGCATTCTCTGACTACTCTCTGCTTGCTGGCCGTGGCTTCGGCTGCATCAAAAGTTTTGGGCGCGAGGCGGGCGAGTTCGCCCTGCAAGGAATTATTCCTCGCATCTCGCGCGACGGCTACGAGGTGGCCACGTTCGCAGGTGAGGCGAGAATGGCCTCGCTGCTGCACACTCCCAAGAGCTCACCTCATGTCTGCCCTGATACTGATGCAGGTGGATGCTTCTGGGGGACCGAGCTCCACTTCCAGCGAATGGAAGGTGTGGTTGCCACGTGCGTCGGCTACACTCAGGGTCGGCTCGAAGTTCCCTCGTACGACGAGGTCTGCAGCGGTCGGACCGGCCACACAGAGGCTGTGCAGCTGATCTTTGATCCCAAGGAGACGTCATACCGTAAACTGTGTGAGAAGCTTCTGTCGATCATCGACCCGACGGCCCTCAATCGCGTCGGAAATGATGTGGGCACGCAATATCGCCATGGCATCTACTTCCACTCGGAAGAGCAGAGACAGGCGAGTCGCACTGCTCGAAATCATGCCCATCCCTTCCGTTGTGGCACGTTGCTATGAAGCGAGACAAGCTTGGTCGCTCTCATTGTTGTTGTATGGACTCGCAGGTGGCGGAGTCGGTGCTCGCCGAAGCGCAGGAACGCGCTGGCAAGCGCACGGTTGTTACCGAGTTGGGGCCCGCTGCCCTCTTTTGGCCAGCGGAGGAAGTCCACCAGCAGTACTTGCAGAAAGGCGGCCGCTTTGGCAATCCACAAAAGGTCGATAAGGGTTGTCGTGATTCAGTCAGATGCTATGGCTAGAGCCTCCCAGGAAGGCATGAATATGTCAGGTTCTCGGAGGCAGGAAATGAACAATCGAATACCGCATATTGGTCGCTGAGAGAGAGTGTTCTACGCCATCCATGATCATTTACGGTCCTTGTCGCGGGTGGTTTTTCGTGATGGGTGCACTGTAGAACTTATAGTGGGGTGAATGGAGGGAGAGGACCGCATGAGACGAGCCGTGATCTCCCCTTCTCCTCTTGTTTGTTTGTGTAAGTCCACGCAACCCCCCCATGTTTTGTGTTTGTTTTGTCTTATCGATGCATTACGCCATCCGGTTCGACCCCAGCGCCATGTGCCCGAGGATGTCCCCCCCCGCGCTGGATGGTTCGCCCCCACCGTGCGGGAGGGTTCCCCCTTTCTCTCCGATCGTTGCTCCATTCCCTCGCGTCTTCCTCGTTATCGCAGCGCGGGCCAGACCGGCATTTGCCAGCAATAGTCAACAGTGCAAGCAGCACTCGCATGTCGACTTGTAAATTGCAAGAAAAAGACCCCCGCTACATTCACATAAAAAAAAACCTTTTAATATTCTCGCCTCGCACGTGGCACTGGTCGCATATCCGTAGCCACGCCCATACCCCTTCCTCTCCCTCACTTCCCGCCTTGCGGCAACTCCCCTCGTGCTCTACTTAGGGGCCCGGGACCTGCGGGGTTCACGGGTTGGGCGGAGTGCGCCTGCCCCCAGCGGGAGAGACGCCCGACGTGAAAAAAAAACAGCACTAAGGCCACTAACGCACAGATACGCTCGAGCCCCCGAGCACTAGTGACACAAGACACGCACACACTATCAAAGGACTTAAAACGTCTCATCAACAGGCCTGTCCAAAAACCCCGCACTCTGAATCGGGCCCGACGTAGTGCACCTGGGCTGGACCCTGGAATACGAAGATAAAGTAGGACTGAGGGGGGGGAGGGGAAGGGGAAGAGGCGGAGGGGAAGGAGATAAGGGCGATGTCGGTAGTAAGGTTAAGGTAGAGAAACCTAGACCGTAGTCTACTACGCCGCAGTAGGTGTGTTCGCCCAAAATCTTCAGATTTTTTTTTGAGTCAGGGTGGTGAATACTCAGCTCATGCCAGATGGCAGAATCTGAGGGTGACCGGCGGGCCCCCCGGAGGGGAGTTGGAGCCCTGGGGGGGAGGCACGAGGCGCCTGCCCCATGTGTACTAAGTATAAAATTACTACTAGTTTGTAGCAATATCGACGAAGAAGAGAGCCCGCCTTGCCGTGGCGCTAGTTGGTCGGCCTTTGTTTGCGCGATATGTCCTCTACGCTACCACTTGCTACCTCGTAATCGCAATGTGCACGGTCTACCTGTACTTTTTGTCCTCTTGTTTTTGCTGATTCTAGTGGTATCGCGATGCAGGTCGCACGTGTTGCTGCCGTTACACCCTGCCAATTTGTGTTGCCCTACGCTGCACTCTAATACAACACTCCTGTATCATATCACAGCCAATACTGATACAAACAGCGGCACTCCGGCGCCAACCCTCGCGGCTCGGCTCGTCGCTGCTCCAGCGTCAGCCTAACTGGTAGTCGCTTGCCATCTTTGGGAAGAAATACAACGGAAGCGCTTGTGCTCGGCAACGCACACAAGACTCACACATTGGTACGCGCGTTTCGGTGCAGCTGTGTGGGTGTGTGGGCATGAGGATTGGCGTCTGATTGTTCATGGCGACGGCAGCATGCGGACCCCCAAGCGAAGAATGCGAACGGCGATTTGCGGTGGCATCTATGATATGGCGCTCGCTTGGAGGATCCAATGGACTGCCACTCCAATGGCCTGCCCGAGCATCAGCGTCACTGTGGCGTACCGTGCCGCATGAGCAAGTGACAGCAGCCGAAGTTCGTTAACAAAGGACGAGACCGTCGAGAGGGATCCTGCGGCACCGAGCGACACCGCAGCTAGCAAGGCCTGAGCGACTACAACATTCTCAGATCCTGGATGCGCCCCACCTGCCCCATCCACGGCGACGCCACTGCCTGTAGCACCGCTGATAGATGGAGCCGGCCGCAAGAGCGCGGCGCATGTTGCACTAAGTATCGATCCACAGACATTACAGAGCAGTGTGTACATCGGGAAACGCGGGTGGTGCCGGTTTCGGAAAGAAAGTAAGTATCGAGCAAGAGCAAATGGAGGTGAGAGCAGAAGTGCGACCAAAACCCTCAAAGCGCTGAAGTCGTCGGCCATCGCCGACATCACCGCGGCCACAGTGCAGCTGCAGAGTGCAAGCGTGATCGCAAAAAGAGAGACTGGAAGTTTCCATGTATTGAATAGAGGGAATGCGGTCTGCTCTCGTGCGATGGGGGGCACCGGATGTGCAATCACATAGCTGAGCGAGCGACCAAACGAGCGGCGGAGCGAAGGGCCAATTGAGCCATACGGAGGGGAAGGCCCCGCTCCGGGGAGTGCGCCTTCCGCATCCTCCGCCGACATCTCGTGAGCAAGATCGGAGTCGTCGACTTCCTCGATTGGAATCTCGGCTAGGGAAGAAGCTAACGACGACCGGACTTCTAGTGACCCATCCGCCTTTTTGGCTTGGCCGCTATAAAGCCGCGTGGCGCTGGCCAACCCCTCAGTGATGCTCGCGACATCGGGCCCGAGTTGCCCTACTTCCCGATTCAAATGCTCCATGCCGGTGCGCGTCGTCCCTGTCGAGATTGTGTGCGAGGCTGGCACTAGTGCTCCTGGGACTGAGCTTGCTAGCGTTGGCCCCTCGCTCTGTGTGGGAGCAAGTGGCGCTGTGGGAGCAAGTGGTGGTACGGTGGCCGCATCCAAAAGTTCGCGTACCCGCGACGGTACGAGCTGCGAGCCCAGCAATCTCCCAAGATGAAGGCACGATGTAGAGGCCGCAAGACCGATGGCGAGACACATGATGGCACGATCATAAGCGCCAGTGACAAGGATCGCAGCAGCCGAAGCGTTCCATGACGAGAATGTTGTGAGGCAACCGCAAAAGCCAGTGGTGAACCCAACATAGAGGTTGGGGAATCTGGGCAAGACGTACGGTGACAAGCCTACGGCGACACCCATGAGAAACGCGCCGAGGCTGTTGGCGAGTAGGTCACGGAAAAGAACGTCATCCAGGCGAGACGACGGCGCGCTGGTGTCATCTGCGCCATGCGCTGCAGCTGCCGGTCTGTTGGGAGTGAGCCCTCTCGTGGCGGCGAGTTCGCCGCAGAAATATCGGGCTGTTGTGCCAGCGAGCGAGAAAAGGGCGACGCATGCGATGTTAGTGGCGTGCTGATGGGTGGCGGGGGTGTCTTTAGCATAGTAGTGCGAGAAGATCAGCACACCTTTGCGCCGCACCCGCTGGTGAGTGGTAGAGGTTGCGGAGGTGGCAGCGGCCTCGAGCGTGCGTGGCCGCTCGCTTGTGCGTGCGGCGGAGAATGGTTTTCTCACGTCGGGTTCAGTTCGTCCGAACATCGTGTGCAAGAGCGCTGCGTACAACAACGAGCACCGGCGCCTACTGTCCGCGCGAGACGAGGAAGCAGCAGTCTCCATCGCTGCCGATGTAATGGCAAGCGTCAGGTTTTCTTGTTTTGGTTGTAGAGAGTAAAGAGATTATTTTCGCTACACGGCCTACGCATATTGTACACAAGGAGAAAGGGAGGGAGAAGGGAGAACAAAGTTCGAACCAAAGAAGCGCCTCCTTGCTCCTTAGTGTGAACGACGGTTACGGTGAAACCGAATATTCACACTCAGGGAAGGATAGCCTTGTGTTTGGGTGTTTGGGTGGGTTGAGTGAGATGCCATCCCCATCCCCATCCCCGGGCTTGACGGATCCGAGGTTACCACTGCCTCAGATGGGAACAGAAGGGACGGAAGGGAAGCGGCGAGAGGCGCGGCGGAAGTTGGGGGGTGGCCAATGACGGGCTGGACCACCTCCTCAGCAGAGAAAGGCGGGAGGACGGGCTTGGGCGAGGGCGAGCGCGACGACGGAGCGGACATGGCTGGGCAGATCGGGTTGGATAGGTTGAGGCTTGGGGATTGGTGAGGTTTGGTATTGAGGTAGTGTTGAGAACGAGGGACGAGAACGGGAACGAGAGCGACGAACGAAGAACGACAGACGACAGACGATTAGGGGCCGATGGACCGACGAGATGACACTACACTCACGTCAACACTCTCCACATTAACGTATCCCTATCACGGAACGCACAGGAACCCGCTGACAGATCGAACAAGGAAGAGAATGCCGACAAGAGAGCGACGGGGCGACGGACGATCCGACGGGGCGACAGTTACGCACAGGAATAAAGAGGGGGAATCTTTCGAAAAACCTTAAGTGATTTGATGAAGACCGAAGTAAAATAGCGCCACGGTATAATCCAACGGCCAACACCTGAGGGGGAATCAGGGTCACACAAGGGGGCGGTTCCTTGCACCGGCGATACCTGATCGCGCGACTTAGCCTAAAACGCGAGGAGCACGCAAGGAGGTAAGCCAGGTGAGGGGCAAGCAGGCGACAAAGGAGGCGATAAAGGAGGCGAGGGCAACAAGGGCGAATGGACGAATGTAGGACACTGCGACGGTGACTCGTGGCTAGCCTGCAAGGAGGGAACATAGAAACGCAAACAACTTCTAAAACAAAAAGGTCGATCGCGGATGCGACAGGGCTCAGTTCGAAGTGCCGGAAGTGGCATCCGGTGGCGGACGTTAGCGCGCGTGCGCTTTGGCTTTGGGGCGCCGCGGCTGCCGATTTCGACGCGGCTTGGGGGCGCGTCGTGCGCGATTGGCGTCGCTGGCTAGGCAGTTGCTGATTGTTTCGCGTATATACGTCGTTGCGCGGGCCGGGCACCCGGGCTAATTAATGCTAATCCACAAGAATGGTCTCGCAGCTCGCAGCGCGCCCGGGCCCGGGCTCGCTTCGACGTTCGAAGTTGGGCTCTCCGGGCCTCCGGTGGCCGGTGGCGGGCGTTACCGCGCGTGCGTGCTTTGGGGCGCCGCGGCTGCCGATTTCGACGCGGCTTGGCGGCTTGCGCTTGGGGGCGCGTCGTGCGCGATTGGCGTCGCTGGCTGGTGGCTGGTGGCTGGGCGGTTCCCGGCCCGGTTCTTGATTGTTTCCTATGTGGTATGTGGATGCGGCGGCGCCGCGGCTGCCTGCCGATATCGATATCGACGTGGCTTGGGCGGGACGCTTCGTTCGCGCTCGATTGGCGTGGCGGGCTCATCGGTGGATCGGTGGTGCCCGTTCCTGTGTATATATATGGGGCTTGGCGCGAGCTAGGCACCGGGCTGATGACCAAGACCGGCTTCGCATCGCGCCCCGTCGTTTTGAATTTGGGCTCTCCGAGATAGTGCTGACCCTATTTCCTATTCCTATTTTCATTTTTTGTTCTGCGTTATGCCGTTCTGCCGTTTTTGGGTTGTGCTTTATGCTTTATGCTTTGTTGTGGGGGCTCCCCGGCGGTGTTTGGGGCCCTTTTCACGCTGCGCTTCGAGAACCCGGACGGCACGCCGTACCACTTCCACGGCGCCGAATATGTGCTAGGGTGGTTTCAGGGGTTTCTACCGCTTTGGAGTATTTCACCTCTTAGAAGTTCAAATAGTGTTTGACCGCCCTAGAGAGAGCGCCTTGGGTGAGGGCCTAGGCAGCCAGGAGGGCGTGTACAGAAATACCGGGGGGAAGGACAAAGAGGTGCTGGAAGGAGTGGAGCAGATACGTGAGAGATGAGAGATGAGGTGTAAACTTTTGTAAACAGTAAATGGATAGGCGTTGCGAGAGGGCCGGCGAGAGAGCAGAGCTGGGGGGGCGGGGCAGGGGGACGATCCGTTGCAGCGCGCAGCGAGCGCCGTCCGCCGCACAGAGACAGAGGGAGAGAGAGCGGGTGGTGGTGGGAGAGAGAGAGGGAGGGAGCGAGGGAGGGAGGGAGGGAGGGAGAGAGAGAGAGGGAGGGAGGAAAGTAGGGAGAGAGGGAGAGGTCTCTAAAGTGTCGACACCCTTCCCGCTGGGCGACGATGGCCTCCCCACCCGGCGGCCTTGTCTCAGCGCTGCAGGAGTTGCGTGCCAAGGCGATCACGCGCCGCATCGACCTAGTCAAAGCATTTGAGGACTCTTTGGGCTCCTCGCAGGAGAGAGAACTGGGAATTATGCACAAGGGGTTGTTCAAGACTGTGATGGGCTCGCTCTTTGGGCACTCGAGCCTTACACTTGCGTCGATTGACATGATCTGTGAAACGTGGGCCGCAGGAGAACCAGGCTCGCCAGGAAGGTACACCTATGTGCGGTGGAGGAAGTTTGCCACTGACTTTGACAACATCCCGCCGCCACCGCCGCCGAACGCGCCCTCGCGCCACTTTGCGGGTGCGTTCGACTCGGACGTCTTCAGCCTCAGTCCCGGCAAGCCGCAGCGTCGCGAGGGTAGGCGGGCACATGGCGATTTGCGCTCTGCATCCGAAGTCCACTTTGGCGGGCCCGAGGACGTCGTGCCAGTCGCCTCCGTCCCGCACGGCAGTTCGGAGGAGATCACAAGATCGTCGATCGTGCTGCAGGGGCCCGATGCCGTCTCCGAGAGCGAAATTCAGCGCAACGCACGCGAGGCCGCTGCGCGCAACCCCTTCGCTGGCCTGCGTAACCAGTCGACCATCGGAGTCGATGTGCCGCCACCTAGGCCACCCAAGGTGCCATCCCCCGCCAAACTGAAAAATGAGAAGGGCGTGTTGGAGTTTACCGACGAGAACACAGAAAAGCCACCCCCCGGATACTACTACGACAAGGACGACCGACTGCGCCCGTATGGCGCATACGCCGGCGCCACGCAACACTCATCCATCTCAGACAAGCTCTCATGGGAGCACGCCCCCGACGAGCCGATCAATGAGCACAAGCTCCGCGGTAGACGCGTCTTCCATGACGGACGTGCCACGCAGTCCATCGTGCCCTCGCTTTTGACTGGGCGTAATCTGCCGCCTGGCGTCTACATTGATGACCAACCGCACGCGAAGCCCATGCATCCTTTGGCACATAAGTCCACGATTGGCTCGGAGGCCATGTCATGGAACCCTCCCGACAATGAGACGTCCCCGTCGCGCCGGCCGCTACCATCGTGGTCATCGCCCACGAAACAGCACTTGGCCGGTGCTTTTCCGCCACCGCAGCAGCAGCACGTGCAGGCCGCTTCAGAGGCCACATGGCGCCACATGGACATGCAGGAGTCCTTGCGTAACGGCGGGGCAGCACTGCCGCAGTACAGTAGCCATTACCCGCACGCGTCCTCCCATTTAGTGAGGGAGGAGCAGTACAATCACTTGCAGCAGCACATACAACAGCAGCTTCAGCAGCCGTCGTCTTACATCCCGCATATGCCAGAGAATGAGCCGCATGGCCGGCCACCACTCCGCTTCTCCTCGGTCGCGCCTCAGCCACAAATGCAGCCGGGCCAAGTGAATTTGTACAGCACGTCGTCATCGCGCATCGGTCCTCCGACGAACGCGCCGCCGCCGCCGCAGGCGCTCTACTCGGACGCATTTGCCGACCGTGCGCGCCTCAGCCACTCGTTCACGGATCATTTTGCGGCGCCCCGTGGCGGTACGGGGATGATGCATTAACGGTTCTAATTCTAGCAATTACCTAGTCTTTACGGGACAAGCAGATATCGTGCGCGTCGCCGCAAGGACGCCGTTTGACGGGCTGTTCCATCGACGTCGGTAGCATCCCATTGTGGCTCACCCATGCTCTCCTTGCGACAAGGGCGACATGCTCAGATCACGCAGACGAGGAGGGCAAGACTCGGATGGCCGATTGAGAACGCCGACAAGGGTGTGAGAGGACTCGCATGGCTCCATGGACAACGTGGACGGAGGGGGAGAGGACTCGGATGACGCCACGGGCGTGATTGAAGATGATCCACGGATTGCAAACGAGTCTCCGCTACGAGGACACCGCAGCAGTCCTCGCGTTTACTTCACTATCATTGTCATGAAGTTCGCACGCAACCCGTACATTGTTTGCGGGATTCGGCAATGTGAGAATTCGGCAATGGAGACAGTATGCGGCCGGTTCATGTGTTTTTGGTTTGAGCTTGAGAAGTTCCCGTGGCAGGCACAACGTATAGTGTCTTAAAAATTGAATGCGGTAAGCGGCAAGCAAAAAACTGTATCTGTATTGTATTAACACCGCACACGCGGCTAAGGACTAAGGACCTACCACTTACTACTTTCACGCAGCAAACTTTCCACACCCCCACTCCCCCGGTCTTTCTCCCCCCGCCATCTGGCGGCTCCCCCCATGCACTACCACTAGGGGGATTGGGGTGAGGGGCTTAGATATGGTCCGGTGGTCCGCACTCGACACTCGAGTCTCACTCGAGTTCACGGCGCTGGGGGACGCTGGGGGACGGCGCTGGGGGATGTTGAGAGACGTTGGGGGACGTTGGGGGACGCTAGGGGACGCTAGGGGACGCGGGGGGACGGCGCTTGGGGACGCTGGGGGACGGCGCTGGGGGAACGCTGGGGGACGGCGCCGGGGGACGCTGGGGGACGGCGCGACGGCGCTGGGGGACGCTGGGGGACGGGGGGACGGCGCTTGGGGACGCTAGGAGACGCTGGGGGGACGGCGCTGAGGGACGCTGGCCACGGCGACGAGCGGCGCTACCGGCGCCACAATGATGGCATACACAAATATGGCACGCGGAGCCTAGGCAAGCGAGCAACCAGATCGAGTTCAAAAAAAACTTCTTAACAATCTCGCCGCGCGCGCGACCCTGCATAACACATCTGCAGCCACGCCCGCTTCCCTTATCCCCCCTCCACCTGCCTTGTGGCCCGTCCCCTCGTGCTCTTCCTAGGGGCTGGGTGTATGGGGCATCCAGTGGCAGGCGGCGTGGACCGATTCCCGATGGCCTGTTCCTCTACTTCCTGGAAGACTTCCTCCTGCGCCATCGGGCCAATCGGGCTATCGGCTGTTACGTGCTTCCTTTTTGGTAGTCGTGTGTCAGGTCGTAGGGCTTCTTTGTCTCCGGGGGCAGTGGTTGAGTGGGTTCGGGGCGGGGAGTTCCGTCGTGGTTAGGCGAGTCGTTCCGCCACGTTGAGCGCTTGCTTGCGCTACTAGCTACTAGGGCAGGCAGCAAGCTCTCCAAGAGTGCGAGATCTGCCTTGCTCTGACACAGGCGGCTCCCCCCGTGCACTACTAGGGAGATTGGGGTGAAGGGCTTACTTAGATCTGGTCCGGTGCCCCCCCCCCCCCCCCCGTGATCCTCTCCCCCCTTCCTCCTATGCCTACCGGGCTGGCGGCGGCCTGGCTTAGACCCGACTTATCCTGTAAACAGGTGCAGGTGCGGGATTTACCTATTTTTCGGTGGGCGGAGCTCCGCACACCCTCTTCTCCGCTCTCTCTCTCTCCTCTCCTGCGGCACGCGCGATGGCGCGCCTGCGACAAGCCTGCAGCTGCCCTCCGGCGACCCTTGGAGGCTCCTGGAGTAACCCCTTACAGAAAGATGGCATCTATTATTGTTGCAAGCTTTGCTGACTGAAGCCAACAATCTCAATCTAGATGGCAAGCTTTGCAACTAAGTTTATACTTAGTTCGCCCATGGGGGGGCACGAGCCTCCCTCCCTCTCCACTCCTCCCCCACCATGGGGGAGGAACCACTCACTCTCCTGGCACGTCTGATGGCCTGCTAGGAGCACACAGCCCCACTGACTCACTCCTCCCCCCACAGGCCACAGGACCGCCTGACTCGCCCGCCCTGGCCCGTCGTGGCCAGCCCATCCCTCTGACTAGCCCCTCCTAGGCCCGTCGCCTCTCCTCACGTGAAAAAAAAACTTTTAATATTCTTACCGCACTCGCGGCGAATGGAACGATTACCTACTACACGTAGTACGTAGCATACTTTCTACACCCCCACTCCCCCGGCCCTTCTCCCCCCGCCATCAGGCGGCTCCCCCCGTACACTACTAGGGGGATAGGGATAGGGGTGAAGGGCTTAGATATGGTCCGGTGGCCCGCGCCCCCCCCCCGGTGATCTTTCCCCCCCTTCCTCCTGTGTCTCCGAGTGGGCGGCCGACTCTGTCCCGACTTATCCTGTAAACAGGAGCGGGTCTTACCAATTTTTCGGTGGGCGGAGCTCTCGCTCCGCCCACCCCCTTCTCCGCGCCCTCTCTCCCCTCTCCCTCTCCTGCGGCACGCGCGATGGCGCGCCTGCGGCAGGCCTCCAGCTGCCCTCTGGCGGCACCTGGAGGCACCTGGAGGTCAGCTCAGGGGGCAGAGGAGGCTGGGGCTGGGCCCTGGCCTCCCCTGCCTCTCCCTCGCTGACGCTCCAGAGCCTCTGGGGCCCCCACGCTGCACCTGTCTGCCTGTCGACCAGGGGGGGAGGGGGGGTTGGAGCAATGGGCTGGCCACGACTGGCCAGGATGGGCGAATGGGGCGAGCCTGTGGGGAAGGGAGTGGGGGTCAGTAGGGCAGTCTCCTCCTGGCAAGCCATTAGGCATGCCAAGAGGATGGGCATGCCAGGAGGATGGGTGGTTCCTCCCCCATGGCAGGGGGAGGAGTGGAGAGGTGGGGGGGCTCGTGCCCCCCCATGGGTCAACCACGTATAAACTTAGTTGCCTCTCCTCACGTGAAGAGAGAGAGATCTCACAGGACTTAGAAAGTAAATACAGGAGAGGACGGAGGAGAGGACGGAGGGGCATCCGTAACACATGTCTGTTGTGTGCGTTGTGGCCGGGGCCACGGGCCGTGTGGTGCGACGCGGATCGCACGCACCTGCTCGGCCTTTGACCTCTGACGGTGAACACGGCCGCCTCGCCAGCGACTGCTCCATGGAGCTCGGGGGTCGCGTTCTTGGCGAGGGGCCCGAAGAAGGAGAGAAGAGAGGAGAGGCGCGTCGGCGGCGCGCTCCATGGCAACCAACCACCGACCATGAAGTTAGTTGCGGCGAGACTTTGGACTTCAGGAGGAGAGCAGCAGAAGAAGTAAGAAGTCTCGACGCACATGCGACAAGAAAAGGTAATACGCAATACGCGCGCTCATTTACGCGCTTGTCCACCTATGCCTATGAAGACGAAGACAAACCAATAGCCAATAGCAATAGCCAGCCAATCAACAATCAACAGGCCTGCTCCAGCCCACCCTCATTACTGCGCGCGAGGTGAGAATATAAAGAAGTTTTTGACCCCCACATCGCACAAGGCAGCACCCGCAAAACACATACTGCTGCTAGTGGCTAGAGGCTCGCTGTTTAGGCGTAGCGCTCCTTGATAGCATCAAGCGCCGACTGGGCAACAATGACCTTCTTGGCCTTGAGAATGTCACGCGCGTTGATGTTGTCAAGGGTCGACAGTGTGAGGTACGGAATGTTGCGAGCCTGAGAGCGGGCGCGAGTGGTCAAGTGTGCGCACCCGTTTTGATAGGGAAGTGCGCTATGAGGGCAGGCCTTCACGCAGCTGTGCAGGGCATCCTATTGCTCGCCAAACTATGCGAGCATGTGAAGTGGCATTGCGCACCGAAAGGTATGAGTTCTCATGGCGCTCCTTCGTGAGGATGAGGGTGGTAGGGCGCGATGCAGTGTCCACGCTGAGCCGATCGAGGAAGGCCTTCATATCCTTCGTCTTGGCGGATGTAAAGTGCGAATCCAAGTCCTCAACAATGGTCATCTTCGGAAGAGCCGACATGAGCGCAGTGGAGATGGCGAGGCGCTTCTCCTTCTTGTTCATCTGAAGAGAATAGCGCGCCTTGCCGACGCCGCGTGGGCCGAAAGACACGCCACCACCGACGAGCAGCGGGGAGCGGGACGAGCCACGGCGAGCGCGGCCGGTGCCCTTCTGCTGGTACGGCTTGCGGCCGCCACCCCGAACCTACAATTGCGAGGCGAGCGGACACCATGACGCCAGGGTCGCGCGCCAAGGAAATGTGCTCGCGAAGGAGGGGATTCACAAGCACGCGTGGGACGGTGCCCGCATAAGCCAGAGATAGCCCGTCGCTTCGGACCCCGAGTGGCTCTATTGCCTCCCTTGCTCCTGCCCTCTGACAGTCTCTCTGGACTTGCCAGACCACCCAAGCACATATAGGCAGCGGGATTGCGGCAGAGAAGAAAGGACAAGGGGGTGAGCAGGCCATGCGCATGTGAGCCGATTTCGCTCACCTCCATGCGTGTTTTAGCCTTGGCGGTGCCCAACCGCATGTTGGCCTGCTCAGTGACCACCTTGCGGTGGACGAGGTAGGCTCCCGACTTGGCAACCTTGAGCTCGACGGGCTGCTCGCCGGCGGAGGTTCCATCGAATGTGACGGCGGGCACCGCGGCCATCACCGGCTGCACGCGCGCCGGGACGCGCGCCACACCAGCAAGCGCGTGCGCGCCGGCGAGTAGCGTGAGGGCAGCCACAGATCGCAGCATGAGCGATGGAGAGAGAGAGAGGAGGGGGAGAGGCTTTAGGGTTGCGTCGAGGGAGGACCTGCAGGTGAGAGAAAAGAACGCGCGTGGTAAGAGAGAAGAACGAACGGGCAGGGGTGGGGAGAGAGAGGGCGAGGGGCGAGAGAGGGGGAGACGCGCCGCGGCGCCCCCCCCCCCCCCCTTCCACCCCCCCTTCCCCTCCCCCTCCCCTCCCCCCTCCGCGTGGAGAGAGATCTCCACCTCGCCAGAGCGATACCGCGAGGGGAGCCCCACCCAACGGCGCGTGGAGGCGAAATATCGGGGGGAGGGGCACCACGCGAGAGCGATTTGACCGGAAGTAGGCAGGGAGGAGGGGTGCCGCCCCTTCCGCTTCAAACGCCCTCTCTTCCCATCCGAACCTGAGGGGGGAAGGCGGGAGGCAGAACCCGCGGAGCAGCAAGGCCGCCACTGAAGCAGGCGGGGTCCTTGTCCGCCGCGGGTGCACGTGGAGAGGATGCTGAACATCACGATCGCTAATGACGAGAACGGGCCACCTCTCGCCGCCGGAGCCGGCAACAAGCCAGCCGGCTCCAAGAAGCCTGCAGGTGGCTCGCGGAAGGGGCTGGGCGGTGGCCTCGGCGGCAAGGGAGGCGATGGCTCCAAGGCGTCGGCCGAGGCCAAGCCGAGGCGTGCGCTGGGTGATATCAGTAATCGTGGCAAAGATTTCCAGGCGGCTTCGCAGAAGACGAAGCCCGTCCCGGTCAAGGCCGTTGCGGCCAGCTCCAAGATGGACACTGCTGCCTCGAAGAAGAATGAGCTGCCCCCCATTGAGCGCTTCTTCCCCAACGAGCAGGAGCCTCCTCTGCCTTGCTTTGACAGGTCAGGGATCTTTCCCCAAGAGTGTGTTGATGCGGTCTGCCTCGCGCAGAGCTGCTGCGGTGTGACGGGGGCGCGCACACCGGCACTCAATCCTGCATTGCTTTCGCCATCAGCCACGCCCAGCAGCCGTGCCAAGCTGGTCAGGGTGGAGCAGACACCGAAGATGCCAAAGACACTGGCCGACGCTCTGGATGAGGCCAATGGTTGGTCCGAGAGCGAACAGCTAGAGGCTGCCCTCGCGATATCCTGGAGCGATTTTGCCGGTGCCTTAGCAGCAGAACGTTCTGGTGATTTGATGTGTGAGTTTGGTCCGGAAGGCAGTCTCGATCTTGGTCCTCTGAACTTCAGCTTGGACAAGGCACTATCGAGCACTGAGGTCGAGGTCGACAGAGTAAATGATCGCGTCACCGTTAAGCCGCCCTTCGAGGTGGAAGCGGACACCATCCTGCTGCCGGAATCCCCTCTGATGAAGATTGATGGCGATCTTCGCACCTCTAGCGCGCCAATGGCCATAAGGCCACCAGCATCAACTATGGCCCGGCGCGAGGGTACTATAGCCTCGATGAAGGTGTTTCGACACGAGGACGTGCTCAGCGATGGTGAATATTCTGATGCCTAGATAGTCTGTGCGATGAATGCACACCTAGAGGTGGTGCTCTTGGCGACTGCGGTGAGAGGTCAAGAACGCGTCAATCTCCATGCAACAAACCACCCGATGAATCCTGTGACCCTCCCTGAGACCCTTAACATATGCGCGGGACTCTCGCGTAAGAGGTACTGCCTTCGTGGTGTGCCGGTAGAGAACGAGAATTCAAGGAGTCGTCGCGAGAAGGAGGGAGGGAGGATAGGCTTCCGAGTTGCCCTCATGGATCTCACATAGTCGAGGATTCTTTGAGAGGATTAGCTTTGTGATGAAGAAGAGGAGGAGCCAGTGCATCCACCAGGCGTGGATAATGAAGCGGCCAGAGAGCAGTGAGAAAGATCTGTGGACACTGTGCCGTGTCTTGTAAGCTTTGGGCGACACTTGATGATGCGGATTTCTGGTGCCTGATTGATGAGCCACTTCCACCTCCAAGCTTTCAAGGAAGACATGGGGTGATAGTGAGACGATGAGATAGAGATAGAGTGACAATGCAAAGAGATGAAAAGATGGGCTGGCCAAGGACAGGGGACAGGGGCGAATGGATCGCAGCGCTTGCGCAAAGATTTGAATTTTGAGAGAGGCTTGGCAGCAAGAGAGCTTCAAAGCATGCATCAACATCGAACATTGGCGACAACACATTTGACATTTGTTGTGCTCATCTGCATCCGCCAAAAAAATGTTTAATATTCACGCCTCACATCTTAGGGCGATCAAACAGGGGCTTTTTAATTATTAATAAGGGTTGGGTTGCATTTTTGACCGTGGACCGTGGCGCGATGCGCAGTAAATAAAAAGCCTCCAAGGGGGACCACATGCCGTCACGAAAATCATGGTCAGGAAATGGTGCGATTCGCATCCCCTCTCCACACTCCGTCACGCGCGCTCACGCTCTACCCGTAAAGAATTTGCGGTCGCGCCCGCGGGGGGCTGTTGTGGTGTCTGGTGCTAGTGAGGTGGTGTGGTGGATTCGGTCTGTACGGCGTACGGCGCTCGGGCTCTGGGTGCGCGGCTCGGGCTGCGGCTCGCGGGCACCTCGTCTGGTGTGGCCGGTGGCCCTGGCCTCCTGGCCTTGGCTAGATAGAGGATTAGAGGGCGCTGCGACGCTGCGACTGCGACTGCACGGCGTCGGCCATATCCTGGTCGGCCGGCGCGACGGGGTGAGCGGCAGGGAGAGAGGAGGGGGCTAAAAACAAAAACACCTACTAGCGGCTAGCGGCCACCCCCATCCCTGCCCCTGCCAAAAGGCAAGGGCTGAGGTTGGTTGTACGGGCCCACCCCTTGGCCCTTGGGGTGTCCGCGATGGCGATGGAGTGAGGGGGGCGCAAGGCCCCCGTTGACCCCCACTTTTAAAAGTAGGCTGTTTGCTGTTTGCACGAAGAACATTGATGTTGATGTTCCATGTCCATGTTCCGTCCGGCGCGGCCGGCCCTTCTGGCTTCTGGTCCTTCACGATCGTCAAGTTGTGCTTGTGCTTGTGCTTGTGTGAGCTTGTGTGCTTGTGCAGGTAGCCGAAGCCGAAGCGGCACGTGCGATCCGCGATCCTTGACCGGCGGACGATACCGCCCCGCCTCGCTCTCGCACGTATAAGCAGTAAGCAGTAAGCAGTCCGGTTTTTAGTTTTTATGTAAAGCAAGAATGAGAAATTTGAATTTGAAATTTGCAAAACCAAAAAACCAAAACGCAAAACCAGATTATTTGTTATTTGTATTTGAAGAATGCCCCAAGACTTCTCGAATGAGGCACCTTAAGTGCCCAGGCCGCTGAACGTCTCCATAAAAATATCTCTAGGCTAGCTCTAGCTCTAGGAGTAAAGCCAGGCATCTCAACCCACCCTCGACTGACCCGAACACAAGGCTATCTCCTCCTGGGTGTGAATACCTCGTGAATACATGATTACGATTGAAGGGTGCTTCACTCTTCTCTCTTCCATCTCGCCTCTCCCGCGCTCGCTCGACGGCGGCCGTGCGGAGATGGCCGAGGGGGGCGGCCTCCTCGCGCTGTCGACGGCGTGCGCGCTGTTCACCGTGCCGCCGACAGTCCTACTAATTCGCTCGCACCTTCGTGCTTGGGAGCGGCCCGAGCTGCAGCTGCGCGTCGTGCGGATCGTTCTGATGGTGAAGAGAAGGCAGCAGGAGGCTAGAAGCGGGAGGGGAAGGGGTGGCGAAGGAGCAAAGTAGGAGGAGGGGAGACTGGTAGGAAGCGGAGGAGGAGGGGGTAAAGGATAAGAAGGGATTATATCGGGGAAGGACGGGGGAGGGGGAGGGGGGGAGAGGGAGGCAGATGGAGAGCACGGGAGAGCATGAGAGCCAGAGGGGAGCATTCTTCGCATGGAAGAAGCGGCAAAGAGTGGCCGCGAGCCCTTTGCGGTGGCGGCAGGCAGAAGCAGGTCACCAGCCACCCTAACTTGCAGGTACCCATCTACGCGCTGGACTCTTGGCTCTCGCTGTTACAAAATGGCTCCTTGGTGGCGGAGACTGTGCGCGAGTGCTATGAGGCATTCGTCATCTACAACTTTGTTCTCTACCTTGCGCAGTACCTGGGCGGTTCGGCAGCCATCTCGCAGATCCTTACTCAGAAGCAGCCGGTATGCGCACCTAGTATGATAGCCATCCGCACAGCGTAGGTTCGCCAGCGCCCGAATTTTACGTGGTCACCGCCATGCCGCATGCGCAGATCAGCCACCTATGGCCACTTGGCTTATGCTTGCCACAATGGCCGATGGGGCGACGCTACCTACGCGTCTGCCGGCGAGGAGCCCTGCAATACGTCGTCGTCCGGCTGTGCACATCGGCCGTTGCATGTGCATGGGAGCTGACTAGCTACGCGGTGAACTCGCACCTGGCATTCCCCATGCCACGATACCAAGAGGGCGAATACAAATCAGCTTATCCATATCTGTCGCTCATCAAC
>CM030932.1:2746818-2769818 GCA_018136815.1 Isochrysis galbana
AGAGACGCTTTCGCGTTCCATGCGCATGCGCGTTGGCGCAGAGCGTCTCTCGCTGGTGCGGCTGCAGCGTGAGGTGGAGGAGGGTGGCGACGGCGACGGCGTGGAGGCGCGCGAAATATATGCGCGCTTCGGCTTTCGCCTCGCAGACCTACCCAGGGTCATTGACGCGCTGGAGCTCCCTGCGGGGTTCAGGTTGAAGGGGCGGCACGTGATGAGCGGCGAAGAGGCCGTGCTCATCACTCATCACGCTGCGCCGCTTCAAGACCCCAGGTGCGCTGCATGCTGCACTGCACGCTGCTTGCCCTTTCACACGCAGCACGCAGAGAGAGAGAGAGCCTCCGCCCGGAGCCAGAGCTCACCACCTGCACCCGTGCCATGTACAGGTAGCATGGCGGCACTCTGCGAGGAGGTGGGTAGGAGCGAGGCTGCAATTTCGGCCGCGCACCAAGCTGTGGTAGAGCACATACACCGCACCTTCCCCCACCTCCTAGACTCCCGTGGCCTGTCGTGCTTTGCACCCCTGTTCCCACGCTTTGCTGCGGCGTTCGTCGAAGCTGGTGTTCCCCTGCACAATCTGATTGGGTTTGTGGACGGCAAGCTGTGGGCTGTAGCTCGCCCCGTGCGCGGCCAGGCACCATTTTATTCCGGGCACAAGAGGTGCCATGGTGTGAAGTTTCAGTTTCAGGGCTTAGTGTTGCCTAACGGCATTCAACCCTGGCTGTATGGGCCTGTTCACGGGTCGCGGCACGACGCCTTCGTCCTGCATTGCTCAGGTCTGCTGCGCGTCATGCGACTGCTGTGCAACGCTACAGGCCGCACGTTTCGTTTCTTTGGCGACTCCG
This sequence comes from Isochrysis galbana, assembly GCA_018136815.1. NCBI lineage: Eukaryota > Haptophyta > Isochrysidales > Isochrysidaceae > Isochrysis > Isochrysis galbana. The sequence goes on from CM030932.1 coordinate 2,747,661, forward strand.
CTTACCCGATATCCGCGTACGTATTCCGCATGTACCGTGGAGTGTTGGCACCGTGGCAGGTGCATTTCAATCAGCGCATGAGTCCGTACCGCGTGAGTGTGGAGTGGGGCTTCGGTAAGGTTTCCAACCTGTGGCCTTGGCTGGATTTCACACGCTCGCAGCAAGTGCTCCGTCGTGATGTGGGTGCATATGTGCGAGTGGCCAACATGTTGACGAACATGCACACTTGTTTGTATGGTAGGATTGTGAGCGACAAGTTTGGCGTGACACCCCCAAGTCTGGAGACCTACATGAGTGGTGGCCCTTACTAGACAACGTGTTGAAGATTTCACACACGGTTTCGGTTGAAGGGGGGGCATATATCATGAGCGGCAATGAGGCAGCCCTTAACTCCTTAACTGCGTGGGCTCTGACATGGGGAGGTGGACAAAAGCCCTCCATCCGGCATGCCACAAAGTTAAGTTCGCAAGAACCGCACCGTTTGGGCTTCGGTGCCACTCCCTAGGAGTGTCGTCCCCCATGAGCTTGCTTCCATGCAAACTATCAACGTGATCCGCTTAACCCACGGGGCGCCCTTGAGGGGCATCTGCTCTGCTGACGCCCTCGCATTTAACAGCCTAACCGTGACGTGTCGACATGTCGACATCTCCGCCCCTAGTTGTCTTGGTCCATCCAGTCTAAGGCTGTGAATAGGTTTGGTTGGAAGGTATCTAGATATTAGCGTGGAGTCAACCTGTTCGGCGTGGAGTCAACATGTCCAGCGTGGAGTCAACTTGTTCAGTGTGGAGTCAACTCGAAGACCTCAAACATCTGTCTGGGGGGGGGGGGGGTTCGCACGTGGGGGCTGCGAGAGACCCCGTTCCCGTCGACAACGGCCAATCCGAGTAGGTCTTGCAGACCTACCGCCTTTCCCTGGAACTTCGACAGGATCTATGTACGCGTAGCGCATACGCGCATACTGACTGCTCTCGGGGCTCTCACTCAGTCAGCACTCAGCAAGTATAGGACGAAGGAGTGATGGGAGTGAGGTGTGGGGTTGGAATGGAGAGCAACCTCACAGAGGCACTAGTAAGGGCAGTTTGCAATTTTTCAGTTTTGACATTTTTACTCCGAGTAGAGTGCACAAGCGGGGTGCGCGGGGTCGGTGCATGCACTGGGGGGAGGACAAATATCGAGGGGAGCGGGCAGTGCCCCCACCCCCCGGTATCACTCGGACACCTGGCACCTGGCCCGTCAGGCATGGCGGGATTCCGGGACGGAAAAATTATGTCCAATTAGCTAGTGGGGTTGGCTAGGATATAACATTGATTATTATTATAATATATGCTCATGTGTGTCTTGGACTGGTGAAATGAAAATGAAGACTAAAATTAGAATTACTAAGGTTATAATTTGGCAAAACTATAATCAATTTGATCTTTTTCTCCTGCGGCGGCGCGCGATGGCGGCCGCGGCGATGGTCGCTGGCCTCGCCAGTGGCCTCGCAAGCAAGCGGCCTGTGGCCGCTCTGGCGAGGGTCTGCGCGGTCAGGAGGCCAGCAGGTACCCTCTTTCGCCCTCAGCCCTCGGAAACAAAGAAGCCCTACGACCTGACACACGACTACCATAAACCATAAAGGAAGCACGAAACCGCCAATAGCCCGATGGCGCAGGAGGAAGGCTAGAGGAATAGACCATTGGGGATCGCTTCACGCCGCTTGCCATTGAAAGCCTCATACACCCAGCCCCCTAGGTAGAGCACGAGGGGACGAGCCGCAAGGCAGGTGGAGGGGGGATAAGGGAAGCGGGCGTAGCTGCAAATGAATTATGCAGGGTCGCGCGTGCGGCGAGATCGTTAAGATTAAGAAGTTTTTTTTGGATACAAGAACACTAGGGACGGCCGATTGGGCACACGAACATCATGTGCTCCCACTCCACAAGCCATCGGGGATCGGTCCACGCCGCCTGCTACTGGAAACCCCACACACTGAGCCCCTAGGTAGAGCGCGAGGGGACGGGCCGTACGGCAAGTGGAAGGAGTGATAAGGGAAGCGGGCGAGGCTGCAAGGTAAGTGTGCAGGGCCGCGCGCGTGGCGAGAATATTAAAGAGTCAACCCCCCCCCCCCCCCCCCATTCTCACAAGCCTCAGGACCAAGCGCAGTCCGATTCTAACCCCATCCCTCTCCCACCCCATCCCATGGTCTAACGACCCTCAAGGCACTTCCACTGCGCCCTCACCGCTTCTTCGGTTTCGACCCCTCCCCATCCTCCTGTGGTAGTGACATGCGGCCACCAATGCGGCGACAGGATCTGTGAGCAGCAAACCGTATGCGGTGTGCGTGTTCCCCTCCGATTCACTCAAGCTCATGACCATTGTCTATAGTGTCGCAAAGGCGAGACACGGGTGGTCTCCTACCACATGGATTCTCCTATCCTTCACGCTTGAGGGCTGAAATTCTCCGGGACAGCCGCGCATCCTCAAGCTGCAAGTTTGGACGACGTGCTGGCCGCATACTTTGGCGATGAAGCGAGCATGTCAACGTCGCCGCGCGTAGTGCTTCATGAAGGCTTGCACAAGCATTTGCGTAAATTGTGGCATCGAGCGAGCCTGTCAAGCGCAAGGAACGGTGTGCATGTAATTCAGCGTCGACTGGGCTTTCGTGCCACTGAGCCTCCTTTCTCTCGCTCACGATATGGTAGAGTAGGAAGTAAGGTTCGCTATACTCAAGAGCAAAGTGGGGTTCGGTCACTCGCCTGATTCGCAAGTTGTTGTGTGTAGAACTTTTGCCAAGCCGTCGCAGTTGCGACGGCTGCCGTGGCAGCTGCGGCCGAGGCAACAGGTGAGGAGGCGACGGCGGCCTGCCGAGTTTGCGCCTCGATGACGGTCTGTGGGTCGGTGGCAGGGTGGCGAATGAGATGACGAGGCCACGCGCGCAAGGCACGATGGGGTCGATCGTGTGCGACTAGCACGAGGAAATTGGGGAGACGAGGTGTGAGCAAAAGAGGTGCAAACAAACCTGGTTGGTAAAGTACGTTGTGTACGCCTGCCGCTGCTGCTGCGCCTGCGCGTGCGCCGTGATGCGAGCCTGCACCTCGTCCTGCTGCTGCTTGGCACGAGCAGCCTCATCGGTGGGCGCCGGCGGCGGCGGCATCCTCATCCACGCGTGCAACGGTGGCCCTGGCGGGCCGAGCAAGGGCGGCGGCGCGCCGATCACTGCACCCGGCCGCAGGTGGAGCTTGCCCTCCACCTCGACAATATCGTTGGTTGCTCGCAAGGCGCTGATGACGCGCTGCGCAAAGTCAGGAGTCACCTGCATCACCACGAGCGCAGCATGATGTGGGATTAGAATGCTCACACGCTGAGGGGTGCGCTCGGCAAACACGATTGGCCAGCACTGCTACCACTCCTAGCAGTTGCCCCCACGCAAAGTGCATCCGCGCGCACGTCGTGCCCCGAGACGAGCGCTGCCGTGAGACCTTCCTCGTCGTTGCCAAGGTTGTCGAGATAACGTAGGGCGTCGCTGCGCAGTTGCAGCCAGCCTGCACGCGTAAGGGCAAGGGGTAGGGAGGGGGAGCGGATCGGAACTGGGTGCCGTGATAAGGCCCTAACTGCTACAGCTTGGGATGCCCCGTGAAACGGCATCACCCCTCTCTCTGCTGCTGATGCGCGCGAATTTTCGCAGCGGCACCGCCCGCGTCGTCAGACGACGTCAACAGCGGGCAGATGGTAGGGGAGGGCTAAACTCACGGTAGTCGAGTAAAAGGCCGGCAGCAGGAGAGCCGGCTGCCGGCGGGTTTTGCACACGCGGCACTGCGCGCAGCTTGGTCTGCAGTGCAGCAGCACGAGCGTTGGCGGCTATGGCCTCAGCCTGGCTAGCGGAAGTCCGGCAATGCCTGTCCCAGTCCGGACACTGCGACGCGAGGACCTGGCACACCGCACACCAGCACTGATCGCAGTACTGGCGCGCCTCGGCGTCAGTCGAGTCATCGTCAAGCAAGAATTCAGTGCAGTCGTACCGCGCGTGCGCAAGGGTGATGCGTTCGCGCTTGCTGCCCACTATGAAGCAATCCTCGTCTAAACCTGCCACCAAGTCGCTACTGTAACAGGGGCCACCGAAACTGTCGCCGCACAGGTCCCCGTTGAGCGAGCTCCTACTCGGCATCTCTGGGGGCTGAGCGGCGGAGGTCTGCGGGGACGAGCCCAGCCAGTCTGCAGCCACGTCGGCCACACGCAGCCGGTCGTCTTGGCTATCGCCACAGTCCAGCACGGCCGCTGGCGCGGCTGATGCCGGACTAGCTAATGAGATGGTCGCCGGCGTGCAGGCGGGAGCCACCGGTGCACGTGCGGGCGGCGCGGTGGGCGGCGAAGCGCTCGGCGCAGCAACGCTCGGTGCAGCACACGGCGGTGGCGCGCTCTGAGTGGCCGCCGGCGGTGGTACGGGCTTTGGCGCCGAGGCGGCGGGCGCTGGTGTTGGAGCCGGAGTCTTGGCAGGCACGACAGCGACTGCCGCCGCCGCTGGCGGCGGCCGCGCCACCGGCGCCTCGACCGGCCGTACAGCGCGCTGCTTGTACACTCCGCCCGAGACAACTTCCATACGGAGCGACGAGGTCAGGATGTTCTCGAGCACGCGCTCGGAGACGACGACGTGGCCGTTGGCAGCGGCATGTTCATTGTACGCCTTGAGCAGCGCAGGGACCGTCTGCTCCCCCTTGTATGCTTGCAGGAAGAGCTCAAGTGCACTCGGCTTGCGAGGCACCGCCTTCATCTCTCTCTCTCTCACTCCCCCCTCCCAGTCCCTTCTCCACCTCTGCTCTCTGTGAGCGGCGGTGTGTGCGTGGATGTTTCTGTGTGTGCGTTCGCGTGAGGTGGGAGGGGCGTGTCGTCGAGCCGGGCCGCTCCTCGCTCACGCGGCGGTCTCCTTGCCTCTCCCTCGTGGCTGCGCCGCCGGGCGGCGCGCGCGAGGTCCCCTCGCCAGCAACCACGTTGAGGAGGCGAGAGAGAGAGGAGAGAGGAGGAGGAAGACCCCCAAAAGATCTGTTCTCTCTCTCTCTTCTTTTCTCTCTCTTCTTCTCGCTCTCTTCTCTATTTCAGCCGCATAGATTACTCCGTGTGTAGCCAACTCCTAACAACTTTGTCCTTCCCCACTGTATTTTTCCACCCTGGCTGCATGGGCCCCCACCCAAGGCACTCCATTATGGGTATGGAAGGCATTGAGGCTGCCAACACACCAAAAGCTCCAGTGGCGCACCTACACAGCCGGCACGGCGTGCGGCCCTCGAGCGGTTTTGGCCCGTGATTATAACGGTATACTTATCTCCTGTCATTGGTGTACTTCCACACTGTGGTGCACATAGCTCAGCAAAATCATGTACAAAAAGGACATGCCTGGCCAAAGGGGTATAGGTGGGCCTCACCCCAAGCCTTCTTCCCTGGGGACTTGGTCGTGGCTTCACTGAATACCTGCGCTGGTTGGCCGCACTTGGCCTGGCAGCACGCGCGGTGCCGCCGTGCCGATCAAGTCCTGTGAGATATTACGACCCTAGGCATGCAACAAGGCCTAACAAGAGATAACATGAGTGAGACACCCATAGCACACAAGCTTCACCCCCCTTCCTCCCCATCCCCACCCTCATCCTCTTCACTCCTGACCTCAGCTAGCAGTTCCCACTTGGACAAAGCTTTTACGACCGAACTCATCTAACTCGTCCACGGGCGGATCCCAGACCACCTTTACAACACTCTCCCACTCTCCCAATTCTGCAACATGATTGTGGAAGGCGGGCAGGAGCTTCTCCTTCTTGCCATCTTGCGGCTTAAAGTTGCCGCCGCCCACCTTGACCTCATTGAAGAGGGCAATGAGCTCGGTCTTCTTGAGTCGCGAGGCGTCTCCATCCGCCTCCCAAAGTTTTGCCGCAGCCGCACGTGCATCAACCTTCTGATGTAGGGCGCGCTGCTCACTGTTTTCCTTGCGCGCTCGAGCCCGGGCTTCTTTATGCCCCTTCTGATCGGCTAGCCGCTGGTGCTCAGCGCGTGCAAGCTGCAGTCCCTCGCCGTATGTGATAGGCCCGAGGTCCAAAAATTCGCTGGTCGAGAATCGCTTTTTGCGCTTGCCGGCGGCCGAGGAGCGTGGGCGCCGTGCAGCCTCATTCGCATGCTCGCCGCTGCTCGCACCTGCGCTTGAGTGAGAATGGGAACGGTTAGCATTGCCGTTTGCATCGTTGGAGTTGGTTGCTCCCTCTTCCTCTTCCTCATCCGGCAGCTCATCCGTCTCGGACGCGGACTCACTGGCGCCCGCACCGTCACTTGCCGCGTCAGCGTCCGGCCGCCGCTGACTCGCTCCAGCCCCCGCTGCCTGCAACACACTCCAATTGAGTTGGGTCGTGAGGCCAGCATCGTCAATTGCCTCTTGCCTCTTGGCCTCTTCCCGCTTCAGCTGCCACCACACCCTGCGTGTGCACACAAATCCATGGGGGGCCCTCTGCTCGAACCCGGTCACCGCCCATGAGTCGCGCATGTTGTTGATGGAGAATGCGAGCTCGTACGCCTCCTTGAAGATTGAGCGACGATCCTCCGCGGTGAGGGTGTAGTCAGCACCTTGCATCACTCTCGACGCGACGCGCATATCGCTGAGTGTGCGCCAGTGTCTCTTGAATGCTGCGAACAATTTTTGGTCCTCCGGCTGCGTGCGGTGGCTGGTGTGCGGGACGCGCAGATGGATATCGATGCCAACTTCGAGCGCTGCATCGATCATCTCGGGGCTCATGTGCGCGCCAAAGCCATCGCACAAACCGAGAACATGCTCACCTCTCTTGAGTTCCTCTTCGAAGCACGGCGCCACGACCTTTTTCATCCATCCTGCTGCGAATTCTGCGGTGAACCCTCCCGTGGGGTGCGGTCGAAACGCCGCCACGCGCGGTGTGCCATCGGGATAGGTGAAGCCGGAACGGGGGGGATCTTTCATCTCACCTAATGTTTGGCCTGACTGTTGATCCGTGACGAGAGCCGGAAGCGCGCGACAATCCAAGGTGCAGCCCCCCGTGACGGTGCGTTTCTTCGCCCCCTTCTCAGAGACAACCTCCCCGCCGTCGCCCGGGAATCGCCAAGTCCAATCGTTGCCTGCTACCGCCTCTGATAGTTTGACTTGGACGCCCATCTGGTCCCATGAAAACAGGTTGCCCGGCTTGTCGATCACGAAATATGCGCCGTCTTCTTGGGATGCCTCGTCCTCACTAGTCCACCGTCCCAGGCCCAACTCCACGATCGCCTCGCCCAGCCGCTTGTACCAGAGCTCGACGTTCGCCGACGTAGTGCACCATCGTTTTCGGTCGAGCTCAATTCGCCTCACCTTGCCTTCCGAGATCTCCACCTGTGTCTTGAAGCGTGCGTACCAATCTGCGCGGACGGCCTTGTGCTTGAAGAGTTCGGCGACCTCCGTGTCCTTGATGAGCATGTTGACCGTGCCCATGACAAGTGGGCGGCTCACACGCACACCCATTGCGCGCAGCGCAGATGCCCACATGTACAAGCGTTCACGTGCCTCAACAGGTAGCAAGCACTTTCTCCCTGACACAACTGGACTAACAACAAATGCAGCCTTGTCCGCATCCCCCTCCACGGCAGCCATCGCTTTGGCCTGCGTTGCGGCTGCATGCAATGCCCAGTAAGACACCCTCACCCCCACAGCTGCGAGCACCTTCGCCGCCTTCCGACCGTCGACCGGAAGCCTCCCAGCCACCATCTCCTTTGCTGCCCACTTCACACCCTCACGATACATGCCGCGCGTCCGCCCTACGAGCTAGGCTCCTCGCAAGAGGGTCGGAAATGGATAACCCTTCCGGCATATCCGAGGGTAGGCACAAGCGAAGACGGGCCCCTATTGGGGGTCGGACTACTTCCCATGGCCGAACACACGAGGGCGCTCCAAGCGATATGGATAGTCCGATATCTTAACCCGTCAATGGCGGAATGGAAGATAGTCTTGGATCAATGGTTCAGCCGCACCCCCTTAGGGCGAGCGGCGGTCTTTTCGAAGGTCGACTCGAAGAGCCTCACGGCTAGCATTCGCGGCAATAACACGCTCCCGGCATTCTGGAAGCACGCGCTGGAAAACTTCAGAAGGATCAACTTCCTTAGGGGAGAAATCACACGAGAAGGCACTCAGGGCTCCCCGATATGGCACAATCTTTTCCACAAGCCTCCGGCTATCCATCACTCACATAGGTCGAAATGGGAGTCTCTACAGACAGTTATTGTTCACAACACCATAAACCCGGATACGGGGGACGTTTACACTATGGAAGAATGCGCGGCTTACTTGCCGGACGGAGAACGTTGGATACGCCATAGGGGAAATTACATATCGGTAGGCCCCTTTCTTAAGTCATGGGAAAAGATTTCTGAGTGGACGAGATCAAGACTAATACATACCACTTTCGATTATATGAACCTTCTTAAAAAACAAGCGAAGACTCCGCCCCCGGCTCCAGAGGAGCAAGAGATACTCCCTCAGGAAGATCCGGACGCACACGATCTAGGCGAGATCCTAGTCGATATAGACCATAACTTTTATCTGCGCCGAAGAGGCGACTACCACAAGGTCCAGCTCAATGTCATGGGAGAGCCCCACATCCACGAGCGGATTAGCCCGCAACTACTGCCCGACGAACTATACACCCCGCTGAAGTGGGGACATGCGTACGACGGCCCGGCGGAAACGGCGTACCCGTTACCTCAAGAATACATGCTAAAAGGCACGCGTACAACACTGGAGGATGTAAGTGTCAGGGACTTGACTAAAGCGTTCCTCGCTTTGAGGAAAACCAAAACACAAAAATCCACACTAAGATGGGAAAAAAGGTTACCGGTCCTCTCGGGAAAGTGGAAACAAATATCGCAATTATACAAATATAACTTTTTGACGCCTAGAGACTCTTACTTGCATTTCAAACATGTCCTACATAGGAGGTTAGCTACAGCGAACCGCTTTGCTGACGATCCAACATGCCGCTTTTGCGGCATAGCCCCTGAAAGCTCCACTCACCTGGCATCATGCATCGCGACGGAGCCCATCTTTGAATTCATAGAAGGACTTCTGGGGATTAGCCTCAGGCCGGGATCCGAAACAGCCCAACGACTTTTCTGCTATCAAGTGGACAGACCGCACCCCTCCTCGGGATACCTAGGCATCCTGGCGTGGAGGTACATCCTAACTGACTTTTATAACATCCAATATGGCAACGCGGACGGCAGGTCCGTTAGGTCGATCTTAAGAGCGATCCTTGCGAGATACCACCTATTAGTAACGGCGAAAGTCGGGTTCTTTCTGAGGCTGAAAAAACAACGAGAGAATATGGGGCTACACGCCCCGAGTAACAAACACTTTAAGAAATTGATAAGTCCGCTCTACACGGTGGACAAGGAGTTCAACCTAGAAGCATCGGAAGACCTCCTGCAGGCGGCGGGAGGGCTAGACATCCGTAACATCACCTAAGGCACTTAATACCGCGTCTTAGAAGAAAACGAGGAAGATATCAATAAAGATCCCACGAAATACAATAGAAGGCAACCCGAATCAACACTAGCGTACAGGACGAATCACAGTCTCCAGCCCCCTTCTCTCCAACTCCCGGCCGAAGCAGCGCGCGCGGCCCCCCCGGAACCAGCTTCTCCGATAAAGAGGGAACTGGGAAAGGGGAAGGGGGTTGTCAGGGGTTAAGGTTGGGTAGTAGGGAGGTACACTAGCACACTGCCTCACGCCGCACGCGTAGCGGGGAATTTTAAGAAGATTTTTTTTTTTCCTTGAGCTCGTCCAGGTTGTACCCAAGCAGCTGCCCCAAGCGCGTGGCACCATGTTCCGTCGGATGCGGCGGCGATGCCGATGCGTCTCTGTTGGCTCTCCTTGCTCCACCGGACCGCGGCGGTAAAGGCACGACGCCGCGCCGGATGCGGTCCAGCATCTCTTCCCCGATATGCTGCTCCCAGTAGAGGAAGCGCTGCCTGTCGATCCCGAACTCCTTGGCCCACTGGGACTTGGTGGTCAATTCCGAGCGATCGGCGTCGGGGTGGTGCCAGTGGCAAATGGCGCCGAGAGCCCTTTTCTTCGTGTCATCGGCCGGCGAGGCGCGCCTACCGACTGTATATGATACTGAGGCACGCGCCCGTCGCGCGGGACGCCCGCCGCGCGCGCCGCCTGGCCCCTCCTCACCTCGAAGGACGCTTTCGTCGGGGTCGAGCCCAGACGCCGACGTCACCTCTGGAGACCCGTCGTTCGCGCCGAGCGAAGCCATGCACGCCCAGAGGCCGGGAGTGGTGCCCTAGCCCCTAGGCAGGTCGCCCACGGGGCCGGCTCAGCCTCCCTGGGGAGCTGTGGCCACGAAGGACACCACTGCCAGGAGATGGGCACGCGCCAGGAGTTGGCTACACGCCGAGTACTCTACTCTAGGAGCTAGGAGTATTATAAATTCGATCTTTAGATCTTCTCTCTATGAGCAGAAAAAAGAAGGTCAAGGTCCGTTGGGGGACCGGGACCACGGCGGTCCCGCCCCCCCCCCCCCCCCTCCCCCGTGGTGTCCCCTCGCCGGGTCTGTCGCCGTGTCGCCGTGGGCAATGGGCCATAGGGGCTAAAGTAGAGCTTCTCATTCAGCAACGATTTTTACAAACGGAGTACCATAGAGCGCTAGAATACGAGCGGGAGGTGCTGCAAGCTGCAAGGCTCGTAAAGGCATCTGGGGCATGGCGGCCCACACACCCTCTGCGCCGAGGAAAAGAGCAATCACCAATTCTTGACCTTCAGCGAGAGCTGTGCTCCAAGAACACACACACACACCTCACAGCAACGTGCTCCTCGCTCGTCCACCAGCAGCACTCTCACTCCGAGACATCGGGCATCGGGGACACTACACAACAGGCTCGGCCTCTTCCGCGGGCCTCTTGCGCGCGTGCTGAGCGCCGGAGCCAGCCTCACATACGCTGGCAATGCCCTGCGCGCTGCGCGCCGCCACACACTACCGCTTCACTCCCTCACCTTGCACAAGCCTCGCTTCGGTCCACACTTCAGGCAACGCTTCCATCCCGACCATGGGCACGGGAAAACGTCACATTGACATTGGCATACGAACTCACAATTGGAAAATGCGGCCTCGCGCGCCAAGGCGCGTTTAGTATCGTCATTCACATGCTCCAGTCGCGCTTTCTTCTTTTGCTGAGCCAATGCCAATGCCAATGCAAAAAGCACAAACTTCTACTATATTGTTATAGTTTTGACCTATGGCCTATGGCCTATGGCCTATGGCCTATGGAGCGTGCCGCGACCGCTCCCGAGCCTTACTTAGGCGACCGTCGCCACTGCGCCCCACCTGGACTTGGGACGCCCCACGCCGCCTGAGACGGCTCGTCTGAGAGCCCTCTCAAAGCTAGGGCGGTCAAACATCAAACAGGGCTTTTTGACTACTAATTGGATATGGAAGGTGTCGTTCCGTCAATTGTGGGACATCAGTCGAATTGAGATATCAAATGTCCATAGCTATTTATACAAATCTACCATTATCTATTCTTGGCGACAGTGCAGTAGTCACAGTGTCTTTTTCCTGACGAACCAGCGCGCCCCCGTGGAGACGCCGTGACGCCGTGCATGCGCATAGCAGCTTGTTTCCCTGCGGTTCACAATTACATAAACACGCAGTATAAGAGAGATCTCTCGCGGGAAGGGTGTGATGAGTTGCAATCACCCATGTGCACGCCGTGGATGCGCACGGCGCGATGTGCATCGGTTCCCCCCGCGGGGGCGCCGTGCGTGCGCATAGCAGCATAGCAGCTTGTTTCTCTGCGGTTTACAATTACATAAACACGCAATATAAGAGAGATCTCTCGCGGGAAGGGTGTAATGAGATGCAATCACATGTGCACGCCGTGGATGCGCACGGCGCGATGTGCCTCGGATCCCCCGCGGGGGCGCCGTGCGTGCGCATAGCAGCTTGTTTCTCTGCGGTTCACAATTACATAAACATGCAGTATAAGAGAGATGTCTCACTGGAAGGGTGTGATGAGTTGCAATCATCCCATGTGCACGTCGTGGATGCGCACGGCGCGATGTGCCTCGGTTCCCCCGCGGGGGCGCCGTGCGTGCGCATGACAACTTTTTCTCCTACTATGAAGGTGCACGCCGTGCGTTCACTCTTTCCGCGGGGGAACTCTGGGCGCGGAGTGCGGTCGGGAACCTTGGGGGCACCCCCTGGGACCGGGGGGACTTTTACAGTATATGATGATAACATTCACGTAAACAGGTGATATGTCTTTTGATCTCCCTCCCCCCCCATCTCACCGACCCACCACCGACCGATCGTCCCCAGTGAGAGAGAAGGCTCCTACTGCCTGCCTCCCTCCTCCCTGCTTGCTCACCCTCCAGCTCTCTCGCTCTCTCCTCGTCCTCGTCTTCCTCACGATGGTGGCGACTCGGCGCGCATCCGCACGGTCTTCCTCCTCTCGCGCTCCTGCTCGCTGGCTTCGTTCGACTCTCTCGACACGGCCACCTGTCGACTAGACGCCAAGCGCAAGCGCTGCTAGCACGACTCGTTCCTCCTCCTGCTCCACGGCCCCGGCGGCGGAGGCGGAGTCTCTTCGCGTTCCTGAGGCTGAGGAGGAGGCTCTTTCTCCGATCGAGGAGGCCGCCACCACCGCCGACGAGGACTCCGGGCCTGTGGAGGAAGGAGGAGAAGAGAAGAACGAGAACTGACTGTGCGTCGGACGCTCCAGGCCTTCTTCTTCCTATCGCGCCAGCTGCGGAGGTCGAGGAGCCCATCCGAGACGATGGAAGAGGTCGAGACCGTCCATGCGCTTGCTCTCACCGAGGACAAGGAAGCGGAGAAGGACGACGAGAAGACGGAGACGGAGAAGGAGGGAGAGAAGACGGCCGAGCGCAGCAGCGATCAAAAACATTTCACAAGTCAAGGATTTCCGCACAGCAAGGGAGCAATGTCCCATAGTGGACGCTAACCCTATCGCCACAAGGTTATGTTGAGGGTGTTGATGTGAGTGTGGTGTCAGGTTGTCGGTCTATCGCTTTTTAACGTTCTCTCGTCTGTCGTTCGTCGCTCTCGTTCTCGCTCTCGCTCTCGTTCCCGTTCCCGTCCATCGTTCTCAACCTCAACTCTCATCACTCATCCAGTATCAAAAGCTCAGCCTGAGCCCTAACCTCAGCCTATCCCTCGCCAATCAATCGCCCACGCCATGTCCGCTCCGTCCTCGCGCTCGTCCTCGCCTAAGCCCGTCCTCCCGCCTTCCTCTGCTAAGGAGGTGGTCAAGCCCGCCATTCCATCCCTCTCCTCCGCTCCCGCCGCGCCTACCGCTGTTGGGCCCCTTCCCCCTTCCGTATCTTCGCATGTCAAAAAAAAAAGATCTGAAGATTCAGGACCGCACACCTATTGCTAGACAGCGCATACTTTTGCTACTGCACAGCTGCCAGCGCCCTTAGCTCCCTTCCCTCCGCCCCCTCGCCTTCCCCCCCTCATTCCTTTGTCTTCGGTGTCGGGGGTGCGGCCCTGGTGCACTACCGAGGGCCCGGTTTTGGGTACGAGATCCGGGCAGGCCTTCTGAGATGCGTTATCTTCGCATGTCAAGCCAGTGGTCACGCTCGATCCGTCACTGTGCCGCTCTCCGGGTGCGGGCACCAGACAGTGAGTTCCCGATGGGCTTAGCCCTCTGCTCAGAGCGAATCTTATTATGGTCCGTTCGAAGATTGGCATGTAGTAATGGTAATGGAAATGATACGAGTCGAATTCTATAAAAGTGCTCGTGTAATGAATCTCCACGTACAGGCCCCCAGAGGAGAGTTAGTGCGCCCGGAGAGGGCAGGGCACAAGGCGCCTCCCCATTGCCCCCTACTATAACTATAAAAGCAGTGCGGTCGTCGCTAAGCACAAGCGTGCAATCAAGCACAGAGCGCAAACAAAGCGTACCACCGCTAGTAACTAGTACTACTAGTAGAGAGCAAAAGCATGGTGTTCGTGCCGTGCTAGCGTGCTAGTGACGTGTGTAAATTTACGTATCCCGTGCTAACGGTGGGCCACCACCATGGGTAGTGTCCACAGGTACGCCATATGGAACGATAATAAGACCACAGCACCCCTCAATCCAAATCATCGACATTCGTGCTCGTCTCCACGACGGGCGACTGAGCTTGCTGAGCCCCACCCTCCTCCGGAGAGCTCGTGCTCGTCATGTTGGGCGCAAGCGCAGCGGAAGTGCCGCCTGCATCCGTGGGGATGGGAGGCGGTGTGCTATCGTGCGCACTGAATGCAGTGGAGTAAGCCGATGGCTCCTCATCCGCAGGCATCGATTTCCCAAGCTTTGCGGCTTCCAACTTGGCGATGGCTTCGGCCTCGGCCGCCGCTGCCTCGGCTACTGCTTTGGCCGCCTCTTGCTGGGCTCGCACTCGTGCGTGTGCCTCGGCAACTAGGTTCCGCACAATCTCCACCACGCCTGTCACTCCTCTTTCCTCAAACTCCTCCACGTCCTCAGGGGGTGGCTTGCCCAGATGCTTCGAGAGCACGATGATGGCGCTCTCGCATAGCTGTTGCACCTCGTGTGGCAGGTCTGGATTGCCATTCCCGCTGACGTCATTGGCCTGTGGGGCCGACGTTGCCGCCTGCTCAAACAGCGAGAGACCGCCTGCTCCAACAAACTCAAGCACGGTGTCAGAGTCCACCATCAGTGCTGCCAGGACGCGAGCACCGTTGGCCAGCAGCAGCACCGATGCGACATGGCGGCGGCAGATAGCCAACATTTTGAATGGAGGGCATTGGCGAAAGAGCATTGTGCGCGCGCCATCAGTGGCACGGGCAAGTTGCGCGGCAAGGCCAACGGAGTGTTCGGCGAGCGCAACTTCTTCGGCCAAAGGCGGCATGGCAGCATCATCCTCGCTCAGCGCGCTGAGAAGACTGGGCAGAACGTCAAGCTCGAGAATCCGCGTGCGTGTGATGTCATTGAGAGAAGCGAGCATTTGGAGGATTGTTGCTGCTGCCGTGCAACTTGGCACCTCCAACTTGTGCACACGGATCGTATCGGCAACGACCTCTATGCCCCCCGCGTCAACAAAGGGTTTAGGCGGGCAGGCGGGGAGGAGGAAGCGCAGGGCGCGCAGTTGCGCCGAGACGATTTGTACCGAGGACATATGGGCAGAGAGGCCGGCGAGCAATAGGTCGAGCGCGCCTGCATCAGCGACGAGCCTCTTAACGTACTGTCGGCCACGCATGAGGACGGAGAGGAGCGACCACGCTGCGAGCTGCATGTAGGCGTGCTGGCCGTGCAGCTTGAGCTGCGAGGGAAACCGCGAGGAGGGGGGCGGAACGAGGAGGTGAGGACAGGAACAGGGGTGACTAAGGACCACGTAAGCTGAGCCGACATGGTTCACGGGATTGGGAGAGGGTATGGCGAGGCCCGTCCGCCCCCATGTGAAGAAGTGGCTAGAATGATCGATGGATGCCTATTCAACAGCCCCCCCCCCCTTTCACAAGGCGTGCGTGCTCGCGCGCAAGCCTCACCGATCGCAGTAGCAAGGGTACCACCCGTGCGTTGAGGGCTTTGACGGCAGCTGCATCGGCCGCTTGCTGCGGGGTCTGCGGCTCTGCTGCGTCTGCCCCGCCTAAACTGCCTCTGCCGGCCCTAGCAGCACATGCTGCGCGCACATGGGTCTCCGGGTCTAACGCGCTACGCAGGGTCTCCATGCACGTGCGAACCACGTCCAGCTCGCGCGGCCGTTGTCCCATCCGCTGTACCACGACGTCGACGCGCACGGACGCGGCGGCTGCGGCCGCTGCGACCACTTCCGCAGTCCCATTGTCTGAGCAGTTTGGTCTGGGAGCACCTCCGGCAACAGAGGCAGCGGCGATGCCACAGCTAGTGGCCGGGAGGACACCGCCAGCGACGGGGGGCGGTGGAGGCAGCGCCTCACCCTCTTTTGCTGCAATCGCCGTCAGCGGCCGTAAGATAGCCGGCCAGAGAGCCGTCTCGACTTTGGGAAGGTCGATTACCACCTCCATTGCGTCGGAAGATAGGTGCCACATGCACTCGCTCGCCTCCACGCTCGCATGCAGCTCGCCCACCACCAGTGGCTGTGGCCAGAAGCGCGTGCGGAGCACGATGCGGGTGGCCGGACCGTACCGCGGCGTGAGCTGTAGCATGACCTCCGTCTTGGAGGTCCCAGCAGGCACAGGCACCGCGATCGTGAGGTCGGTCTCGGATTGTGTCCAACGGTAACCGTCGGCTGTGCCGGCTAGCGGGTCGACACGCTTCTCCTCCGGTTGTCGCGGCTTCTCGGGAGGCCGTTCTGGTTCTGGAGGCGGCCACTGCCCAAATCTGTCAGGCAGCCCTGCCGCCCTCGCTGCAGCGGCGTGGCTGGCGAGCGCGGCCATCATCTCTTTGCGCGGGCGGAGCGGGATGGCACCGAGGTGTGGGTCGACGCTCACCAGCAGCTGCTTGAAGCCGAGCGGGTCGCGCTCCTCCTTGCGCACGTCCGCCAGCTCAAGCAGCCGGTTCAGAGTGGTAGAGTCCCACCGACGAGGCCGCTCGCTCCCGCTCGCAGCACAGAGCTCAGAGCGGAGGGCATCGCCTGAGCGGAGCTTCGACTCGCGGAGCGTGGAAGCCATCCGCACGAGCGGGGAGAGGCAGGAAGGCGACGGAAGGTGGGGGGAGGCAGGAAGAGCGGGGGGGGGGGGTGAAGGGCAGGAGGGGGAGCACGAGAGAGAGAGAGAGGGACGAGGGCGAGGGGGTCGAGGCGAGAAAGAGACGAGGTGAGAAGATCTCTCTCCTCGCGCCCCTCTTCTCTTCTCCTCTGCCGCGCGCTGCTCTCTCACTCCGTCACTCCACCTCTCCTCGTGGCCCCATTTTCTTCTTCATCTTGGGCTTTGACGCACTATTTTTGGGCTCTCTCCTCCTCCCCTGTGAGACTTTTTTCTTTTCTTGGTCAGTACTTAATTAAAGTAAATTTAGTTTAGAGTACTCTATCTCTCTTCTTCCCCGTCTCTCTTTCCCTTTTCGCCTTCTTCTCCTGTTGCGTGTCTCCTTCTCACATAGAAAAGAGCAGATACACTTGGGGAGAGAGAGGGAAGAGAGAGCCGAGGAGAGAAGGAGGAGAGCGGAGGGGAGAGACACTCAGCAGAAGGAGAGAGGAGGAGAGAGCGGAGAGGGAGGAAGAGAGAAGAAGAGCGGTAAGAGGTAAGAGTTAAAGAGGTTAGATGAAAGAGGGAAAGAGAGGAAAGAAGAGGCGCCCGCCGCCCCGGTGAGGGTTGGGGGGGGGGGGGGGGCGCGGCGCGAGTGGATGTCGTCGGACGTCTCGTGGGAGGAGGACGCGCTCTCGCAGGCGCTGCGCGAGGCGGCTCGTGAGCATGCGGTGGTACTGGCGAGGGAGCGCTCCGCCTACCGCGACGCCATCAAGCGCGCGCACCAGGCTGAGGCCGCGCTCAAGGCGCTTCCAGAGGCGATGGCGAGGGCGGCCGAGGCGCACGCAGCGCTCGACATGCTCAGCGACAAGCGGATGGGAGAGCTGGTGGGCTCGGACGCCAAGGTGGGTGCAGTCAAAGCGAGCGCAGACACACACACACACACACACACACACACACACACACGTTCGCGATTGCGCGCGTGCGCAGCACTTCGGGGGGAGTGCCATCGCCGAGCTCCGGCCGCAGTGCGTGATCTTGTCATCTCCGCCGTGCACAGGCACTCTTGCGAGATCTCATCGGCTCGTTCAAGCATCCGAAGGGCATGGTGGACTCGTCCTCCGCGGCGAAGGCTTCGGCGGAGGCGGCCTCTGCCGGATGGGATGCAGCGGCCACCGCGGCCAGAGCCGATATGGATGCTATGGCAGACCTCCTTGGGATGGAGGTGGCCCTGCTAGAGGTCGCTGCTGCAAATGCCACCTGCCAGCTATTGAGCGAGAGGGAGAGGACGGCACATCTGATTCGAGACGTGAAATCAGCCCAGGTAGAAAATTGTCACTACCTCATTGTGTTGATGCACGAGCTGGTGCTTCACCTGTCGAAGGTGTCCCTCTCTGGTCGCGTACAGAAAACTTCAACGCTCTCTTGTCTTGTCAGGTTTTGGGCATCTCAGTCAGTGAACAGCTCGACCAAGCGACACTGCGAGTGGGGGATCTGGAGCAGATGACTGCGGGCTTGCGAGCCGAAATGTGTGCTCAGCGCGAGGCGAGGGAAAAGCTCGAGGTGAGTTCTTCACAGACGGGAGGGCTCTTCAATTGTCCAACTCCCGATGTGGAGTGAGGGTCAAAGTGTCAGCTGTTGTCTAGCTGTTGGCTGCTCCTTGCTCAAAGAGCTGTGCCCACCCGATGTGATATCTATGTTTTAGTCCCTCCCCGCAATATTTGGCATATGCGTACGTGTGAAGCAACCGCCCATCGATTCATCTGGAGTTTCGTTGACACCCTGCCGCACAGGCCGAGCTTGCTGAGGAACGGAAGCGGCGGGTGAGCTTGCGGTTGCGGCTGTATTTCGAGCGAGCCATTGCTCGAGAACAGCGGTTGCAAGCGGCGCGGGGAGCTGAAGCCGCCCGGAATGAACGAGTTCGTAAAGCCTTGCAACAGCACGTGGCGAGCGAGTTGCGCTCTCTCGGCAAGATATCGACGCTGCTCGCGCCAGCAGCTCTTGTGGCGTCACACCGCCATCCTAAGTAGGGTGTAGTAGCGCAAAGGAGCGAACAGCTCTGCGGTGTGATGATACTCTACATTTCGAAGGGGGTCGTCAGCGATGATGGTGGCTTGGAGCGCGATCCTATCTCTTAACTTCTTCTTTGTTGTAGTTTTACTTCGAAGTTTCTTATTCAAGGGTTTTTGCAAGGTTGAAAGAGCGCTGGAATGAGGGTTCCAGGAGGGCGTTCTAAGAAGTCGCGTTTCTGAACTGTGCGCACCTCTTCCAATCATCTTCGGATGAAAGAGGGTGGGAAAAAATCTGAAGATGCAGGGTTAACAACTATTGCTAAACGGGCACCTTCTACCTCCCATCCGACACCGCCCTTTCTTCCCTTCGCTCCGCCTCTTTACCTTCCCCCCCTCGTGCTCTGTGAGTGGTGGAGTGGCAGTGGAGTGTGAGAGCACATAGACGTGTGGCCTTCCTGTGGTTGTGCTTGGGCTGGAGCAATGTGGCGTGTGGAGGGAGAAGAAGGGGATGATGGTGGTGTGGAGGTGCTCTGACAGCTTCTGTTACAAAGTCGCGTTCCGTCGAAAGACAGACACAGGAGACAGCCACCGGTACGCACTAAGGAGACAAAGCTATGTAACACATATCAGATAAACAGGTCACTCAACTGAACAGGAGGAAGGCGAGAACATACCGTTGGGGACAGGTGCACCCCGCTCTACTCAGACCCCCCGCACAACCTGCAACCTGAGCCCCTAGCGTGCTATTGCATTCGCCTGGGCGGAGAAATTCTCCGCTTTAGGCGAGCCTCTCGGCGAGGCCAAGCGCTGTCGCCACGAGGCTAAATAAAGCTCTCGCTCAGTTGGAGCCTACGGCTTGGAAATCTTGTTGGTGCACGATGAGTTGGAGGCCCTCCGGGAAAGAGCACGCACTTTGGGTAAGGACGCAAGCACTCTCCCGAATGTGGCTGCCCTTGTGAGGGCTAAGCAGCCGATCTCGATCGGTCTTGCGACAGTAGAGTATTATGGCGCGCCGTATCATCAACTATTTAGGGGCAAAGTGTCTGCAGGTGTCGTTCCGTCAATAGTGGGACATCAGTAGAATTGAGCGATCAAATGTCCACAGTTGTATTGTAGTTGTTTAACATTAGATCTTGTTAAAATTATAAGAGAGAGAGGCCGTCAAAGCTTCTTCGCTAATCACATCGGTGCACGCCGTGCATGGGCACGGCGCGATGTGCATCGGTCCCCCCGCGGATACGCCGTGCGCGCGCATGTCAACCCGTTCCATGTGTGTAGCCCCTGCGGCCCACAACTACGTAAACTGGCCATATAAGAGATGTTTCGTTACACAGCGCCTGTGATGACTTGCAATCACATGTGCACGCCGTGCGTGGGCACGGCGCGATGTGCACCGGCGCACCCCCCGCGGGGGCGCCGTGCGTATAGCAACTTCCAGGAAGGTGCACGCCGTGCGTTCACTCTTTTCGCGGGGGAACTCTGGGCGCGGAGGACGGGCGGAACAAAGTGTGATTGCCACTCATCATGCAGCATAACAACTTTTTCTGCACGCCGTTCCTTCTTGGCGAAAAGTGCGGAAGAACCTGCCCTTCCTCCTGCCCCCTTCCTCCTGCCCCCTTCCTCCTGCCCCCTTCCTCCTGCCCCCTTCCTCCTGCCCCCTTCCTCCTGCCCCCTTCCTCCTGCCCTTCCTCCTGCCCTTCCTCCTGTCCTGCCCTTCCTGCTCTTCCTCCTGCCCTGCCCTTCCTGCCCTTCCTCGTGCCCCTTCCTCACCTATTGCTCGTCCATCGAAATGCTCATGCACACACCGGTCACCACGAGCGCTGCATCGCCAGGCGCTCACTCCAACCAGTTTCAACTCGAAGAGCGCTCCCAGACTTCCACCAAGCGCAAATGCACGTGTGGCATCGAGCGCATGGGTTATCCAACCCGACCTCCTCGACATCGGTCATGGGCCACGCTGATTGAGCGCAAAATGCCCCCCAAACCTCGTCTGTCCGAAGCTCCCTTTTGCGTCAACACTCATACATCCTCATCGATTTTGTGAGCCTGCCTTCCCAAGTGGTACCCTCTGAAATCTGAGTGGATGCCTGCCCCATGCCAAAACAGTTTCGTTACACGTCATTAGCGACAATCGCTCGGATTAGAATTTGATGTACTTCAGAGTATCGCTGGTCTCTTATGCGCGTGATGATTGAACGCAATGGAGTTTGTAGATTGTTAGCCACGTTATTGACGTTCGCTCCTTGATCGATGAGAAACGCGACACATTGCGCGTGACCACCCATCGCCGCAAGATGAAGAGGAGAATAACCGAGGCGATTTCGAAGATTAATAATTTCTGTATTGACAAGAAGTTCGACACACGCAAGGTGTCCTTTCTCCGCTGCCATATGCAATGGAGTGTTTTGATATACATACCCTTTAATGTTGACATCAGCTCCGCGTTCTATGAGAAAACTTACGCAGTCCGCATGACCTTTCTGCGCCGCAATGTGAAGAGGAGTCTCGCCCCATTTGTTTTGTGCGTTAACATCTGACACATCTGTCAGCGTAGCTACAAGTTGGATGTCACCATTCCTTGCTGCATGGTGCAGCGGCGTGTGTTGTGTACAATCTACAACAGTAGCAGTTGCTCCATGAGTTAACAAGAGTTGGACCGCTCTGTAGTCCATACGCCTAGTCGCCAAATCTAGCAACGTATCACCGCACGCCCCGTGTGGTTGATTAATACTAGTTGCATCTTGGAGCGAGTTCAAGACTATCGACAGTGACTTCAAGTTACCTACTAGAATGGCGCGTTTACCATAATCAATGAGGTCTTTATCTAATGCGTCTACTGTGAAAGTACTTAGTCGTTCAGAAAGCTTCTCTAATTGATGAAAATTGTCAATTCTGATTTTTAACCCTTTCGCGATATCCCTCAGACGCGGAGCGGCCCCAAGTAAAGATACCAGAGTAGCTCCTCCCAATTGTTCTAGTAGATCCGGAACCTCAACTACATCAAGTAGCGACACCTCCGAGTTTTCAGGTGACGACATCGGTCGTGCATGTAGTAGTTCAACATTTTTGCGGACACAAAACACCAGTTCCCACCAAGCGGACGAAGCGCGCACGACGCCGACACGCACGCCGCGTAGACAACGCCGCGTCGAGCGGGCGCGCACGACGCCGACACAAACGCCGCGCGCACGACGCCCCCTCCGCCTCAGGACGACACAACCCCTCTCGCCCGAACGAGAGGTTGCGCAACACCACTCGACTGTGCAATGACCGTGTCGAGCTGGTCTCTGCAATTTTCGCGTCGTCCGTCGTGCCTCGGGCTCCACCAGCGTGGCGATGACAAAGGTGTCGTCCTCGTCGAGGAGGAGGCGCGCCGCGAGGAAGCCGGGTCAGTGCGAGAATCCGTTGGACGGAGTCGGGCTCTCGATTGCGCCTCCGCTCGACGCTCCCACATATGCCCTCTCGCTCGCCGTCGAGGGTACCGAGGCCACCGATGGTGCCACCCACACGCGCAC